>JAYJML010000377.1:0-39129 GCA_035610835.1 Ophiura sarsii
CTAGCAATAACGGATCTGATTGGTTTACGGGGAGTTTCCGTGCATTGCTTACGCTCCTTTGTCTACAGTCATATTTCAACTACAGTGCGGCACCGGAAACCGACGGGGTTCACTGAAGCAGTCGACTCGCTCAGGATCCGCTCTAGGATCCCTAATTTGCATATTGGCGCATATAAATACCGCGGGTTATCACCAACACAAACATTACAGTATTGAACTCAACAATTTAGAATCATGGCTCCTAAAGCAAGCGGTAAAGGTGCAAAGAAGGCAGGCAAGGCCAAGGGCCGTCCACCAGGTAGTGGTACAGGAAAGAGACGCAAGCGAAGAAAGGAAAGCTACGGCATCTACATCTACAAGGTGTTGAAACAGGTGCATCCCGATACCGGTATCTCAAGCCGTGCCATGAGCATCATGAACAGCTTTGTCAACGACATCTTCGAGCGTATTGCCGGTGAAGCTTCCCGTTTAGCTCTCTACAACAAGAAGGCCACCATCTCCAGCCGTGAAGTCCAGACTGCTGTCCGTCTACTTCTGCCCGGCGAGCTCGCCAAACACGCTGTCAGTGAAGGAACTAAGGCTGTCACCAAATACACCACCTCCAAGTAAACTTGTCGTCCGACACAAAAACACAACGGCTCTTTTCAGAGCCACCCTATCTTCCAAGAAGAGATTATTTTGAACAGTATCTTAAATGTTAGTGAATGTATAGAACAGTCCAACAATTGGTTTAGAAAAAACAAATCTAATCGATGTGCGTTTTCAATGTCCTTGTAATTTTCCCATATACTATTATGATTTAATACATTATTTTCACATTGACAATAAATGGTAGCCTATATACTTAATAATAATGCAGTAATAAATTATCAAATGTGTACGTCTTTACGTGATTTTTGTGTGTGCGATACGAAGCACAACAATTCAATTTCAATTCATGTTTTTCTGGTTTTTTTTTCTCTCAATCTCAAAATACTGACAATAATATTTAAAACGAAAAGAAGCAAAATGGCGCGGACTTTATTGGGGGCTCAACCGGGACCGCTGTGTTACGCGCTTGGTTCTATAATACGCCCTCCTCGACCTGTATGTTTTTTCTCCCACGTCCGCTTAGACACGATATATAAAAGCGGCGCAGAGCGGACTTCATTATTAGTCTTGAAATTATCCAAGAAATAACTCAACATGTCTGGACGAGGTAAAGGAGGAAAGGGACTCGGAAAGGGAGGCGCCAAACGTCATCGAAAGGTTTTGCGTGATAACATCCAGGGTATCACCAAACCAGCTATCCGTCGTCTGGCTCGCCGTGGTGGTGTCAAACGTATTTCTGGTCTGATTTACGAAGAGACCCGTGGAGTCCTGAAGGTGTTCCTTGAGAACGTCATCCGTGATGCTGTCACTTACTGCGAGCACGCAAAGAGGAAGACCGTCACCGCTATGGACGTAGTCTACGCCTTGAAACGCCAGGGACGTACACTGTACGGATTCGGCGGTTAGATTGTTGCATTTTGCTTCATTCCAACAAACAAACGGCTCTTTTTAGGGCCACTAACATTCCCAAAGAGAGATAATATGCGTCTGTTTATTACTATTTGTTGTGTCAATCATAGTAAATAATAATCAAGAACCAAATATTTATGCCTTATATGATAATAATATTAAAGTTCAGTTCAATTTGATTTTTGATGTGCTTCCATCTCCATAATTATACAAAAACCAATCACAATGTTATAAATAAATACAACGCGATAGTATAAATTGTCACAATACAAGTGTATATTAATAACTTCTTAAATTAAAGGATCGTGCCTATTTTAAAGTAGGTATTGAATTTAGGCCCACGGACATAGAACTCAAAAAATGATATAATAAAGTCATCCGTGGTCTCTTGTGATTTCTATTTATTTTCCCAATAGTGTAGTTGAGTATCCGCCAAGTTCAATTTTATTGTCAATAGGGCATAACAAAAAACTATTTTTTTCTCTTCTTTTCTCGAATCTCGTTCCCCGGGGTACCGAGAGCTGATTGCATGAATGCATTGATCGTTGCCGCTAGAATAGTGTTGGTGTCGTCTGGACCAATTGGAGACTCGGCTTTATTGACCAATCGTACGACTCGCTTCGGTAACCAATCAGCAATGACGGCGCAATTTGTGAAAGAGAAAACGGCTGGTTTTTGGTATATAAAGAGTCGCCGTGGTTTGTTTATACCATATTCATTTGAATTTTGAAATAATAGAATGGCACGTACCAAGCAAACCGCACGTAAATCTACCGGGGGAAAGGCTCCTCGTAAGCAGCTGGCCACCAAGGCAGCTCGCAAATCCGCACCGGCTACCGGCGGCGTAAAGAAGCCCCATCGTTACAGGCCCGGTACCGTGGCTCTCCGTGAGATCCGTCGCTACCAGAAGAGCACCGAGCTTCTCATCCGAAAGCTGCCCTTCCAGCGTCTAGTCCGTGAGATCGCCCAGGATTTCAAGACCGAGCTTCGATTCCAGAGCTCTGCCATCATGGCACTTCAGGAGGCCAGCGAAGCTTACTTGGTCGGTCTTTTCGAAGACACCAACCTGTGTGCCATCCACGCCAAACGTGTCACTATCATGCCAAAGGACATTCAGTTGGCACGTCGCATCCGTGGTGAGCGCGCATAAGTTGTATCCAACTTGTGTTGCACACATCAATCAAAGGCTCTTTTCAGAGCCACCATAACTTCAAAAAAGAGATTTGTGTCCTGTTGTTGCTATTGGTTTTTTAATTTTATTTGAGTGTACAAAGATTCCACAAGCAGTCTGGTACTACTAAACACTTCGTATAATTTTGTCCCCCCAAAAGTATGACTCATTTCTTTCTATACCCATTGACAGTAAGCCTACATTCATATCTATAAAACGAAAGGGAATAGCGACCATTTAGAACAAACATTGTAATCAAGTTGATAATTTAAAGCAAAAAATAGGAGAAAACAAAATAAATGACAATAACAATATTTGCATCGAACACGTTCGTACATATACCGTAGACTCAGCCCAGTTGAGCGTTAAAACACTTTCCACGCGGCTGTTAGTTTTACCGTATACAAAACAGATTATTCAGCAATTGTCAAAGTCTATCTCAAGGATTACTGAACCAATACTAGGCATATTGGTATGTATTTCAAGGCATTTCTCGTGGGGATTGAAAATATGGTAATGAAATTAAATAATGTTGACATTTTGTAATACTTTTGTGAAACTTTGGAATGTCGTCTGCAGACGCCTGCCGCGTGGAAAGTGTTAAGTCATACAATTAATTGTTGTTGTTGTTGTTGTTGTTGTAAATACAAAATGTGTGATTTAAGATATAAATAGTTTAAATTTTCATCCAATCCACCACATTAGATATAGGCCTATGCGTGGTGGATAGATACGGTCAGTGCAGAACAAGCCATATGGATCGCTGAGATGACGTGTTTATACTCTCTGTTTTATCGCTTCTAAATGTCCTCATTACTGGACATTTCAGAAAATCAACATCATTGTTAGCTTGCTAAAGGCCAACACTTTCATGTGTCATCATGTTTTCTGGCAATAGATGAGATTTAAAGTGATAATTAAAGGAAATTTCAACAAAATCGAACAAAATTAATTTACGTTTTTGAAATTTATGCTGCAGTTTGACGAAATCATACACAACATAGGCAAAACGGGTATCTATAGACAGCTGAGACCCTAGTGTACATTGTGTTATGCTTCGGGTGATTGTCAGAAGGATAGTTACCGATACAATTCAAGTTTTCCTAGGCTATAAAGCACACCAGATGAGAAAAATTACAATAAATAAAACGCGGGCCACACTCAAACTCCAAATCATGGCGGATACGGTGATTTCACGCACGTCCGCAATGAGCTTGTATAATCAAATCGTATTCGGCTGACGCTTTTTAATTTCTACTCGTTCGTTCACTTCTCACAGCGCTGTTCAACTCTAAAACTGTAAACATGGCTACTCCTCGATCTCCAGCAAAGAAGGCCACTAAGGCTAATAAGGTTGCCAAGCCACGAGTTCATCCCTCATGCTCACAAATGGTTCATGCTGCCGTTGCCGCATTGAAAGACAGACGTGGCTCGTCTTTGGCAGCAATCAAGAAATACATCGCCGCCAACTACAAGTGCGACGTTGACAAACTTAAGGCACACATCAGGAACGCCATCAAGAGTGGTGTAGCGAACGGTACTTTGGTCCAGGTAAAGGGAACTGGGGCCAGTGGATCTTTCCGTCTAGGCACCAATAAGGCAGACAGCGAAAAAGCCAAGGCAAAGAAGGCCAAGGCAGCAGATCGCAAGAAGGCAGTCGCCGCCAAGAAGAAGGAGAAGAGAGAGGCAGCCAAGGAAAAGAAGGCTGCTAAGGCAAAGGCCAAGAAGGACGCAACCAAGGCTAAGAAGGAAGCAAAGAAGTCGACCACCAAGACGGCGAAGAAACCAAACAAGGCAGCAACATCAACGAAGGCAGCACCGAAGAAGAAGACCGCAAAGCCAACGAAGAAGGCCGCACCAATGAAGAAGGCCGCGCCAAAGAAGAAAGCCGCACCAAAGAAGAAGGCTGCGCCAAAGAAGAAAGCAGCACCAAAGAAGAAGTAAACATCTTCTTATCCTCAATCAAACGGCTCTTTTCAGAGCCACCCTATCTTCCAAAATGAGATAATGATGCATGTATGTCTTCATTCATTATAATAATTGTAATAATTTTGTAATTTACATTTGTATTATACAATTTGCCTTAATAACTTGCCCGAAGCAAAACAAAGAAAAATAACATGAAATGCAAAAATGGTGTCGATAAATTGAATACAAAACAACAAAAACAAACACATGATTGATAACTTCAACCAATCAATTATCCATCAATATGAAGAATGAAATGATTCCTCGAAACATGATTGCAAATCGACCAAAAACTGGGCGTGAAAATCGACCAAAATAGTTTAACATTGTAAAAAACATGATGTGAAACGTTTACGTTTTTATTCTGTTGTAGTTTCCTGTTTAACTGACGTCTCTGTACAGGTTTTTTTGCGGTGTTTACACGCATATTATTAAAGCCAAATAAAACTATTTCATTGATCGCAAACAGTTTTGAACCTGTTGTAAAAGAGTTTTCCAGAAAAAGAAGAATATTAACTTGCATCGCAATCGTCGTGTTTTGCAGGGTATTTTTTTGTGCAAAATCATAATATTATTAGAGTTTGAAATGCCATCTCAACGGTTTTTACTCTACATTAATTTACGGTACTTTCTTCAACATTTGATTTCAATTCAGTGAGCGTGTATTAGTTCATAGATTACGTGCTCATTGTTTAAGCAAATAATTTTAACTAGTCATCATTGTGAATGGTAATAGGCCTGTTATATATAATGATATTTCAAATTCATAATGTCTAACGCTACAATACAACTATTAAAGGGGAAACACAAACAAAATAGCCAATGTTGAGTCGAATAACACTCCCGTAAATGTGAATGAAATGGAAGATTTATGACTAACAATATAGTAACCTATAAAAATAACACCGTCAATTTATCTTTTTAGAAGTTAGGGTGGCTCTGAAAAGAGCCGTTGGTTTTAATGGTCATCTAGCTTATTTTGCCTTGGCGGTCTTCTTGGGGAGAAGTACAGCTTGGATGTTGGGCAGTACACCACCCTGTGCAATGGTGACACCACTGAGAAGCTTGTTCAACTCTTCGTCGTTGCGGATGGCAAGCTGCAAGTGACGGGGATTGATCCTGGTCTTCTTGTTGTCACGGGCGGCGTTGCCGGCCAACTCGAGGATCTCAGCTGCGAGGTACTCCATCACGGCAGCCAGGTATACTGGGGCTCCGGCACCAACACGCTGGGCATAGTTGCCTTTGCGCAAAAAACGGTGCACACGACCGACGGGGAACTGAAGTCCCGCTCTTGAAGATCGGCTCTTGCCCTTAGCTCTTGCTTTTCCTCCTTTACCACGTCCAGACATGATTAATTATTTGTGTACAGTGAGTCGATACGAAAAACTGAATGAATGAAATTTGCTAAGGCAGTGCAGCGGTATTTATACTGAGCCGGCGGATCCTGGCGCAGTCAAAACGAGTTAAGCACGGACCAATCAGATTGCGTAAAATTCACCTCGGTATAGATATGGCTATTGAAAACACCGCGGCGATAGTAACAATTTTATAGCATGAGGCACTCGTGTTTTAGCTGTAAAAGCCAACATTACATTTTCTAGTTCACTTTTAATTGAATTGACATTGGAATGTTTTGAAAGAGAGCTAAACATTTTTAATAAAATCGAGTAAATATTTTAGATTCATAAACAATCCCTTGCTACACGTGAAATAATGTATTACTATACTAGCAAAGTCTAGCAATAACGGATCTGATTGGTTTACGGGGAGTTTCCGTGCATTGCTTACGCTCCTTTGTCTACAGTCATATTTCAACTACAGTGCGGCACCGGAAACCGACGGGGTTCACTGAAGCAGTCGACTCGCTCAGGATCCGCTCTAGGATCCCTAATTTGCATATTGGCGCATATAAATACCGCGGGTTATCACCAACACAAACATTACAGTATTGAACTCAACAATTTAGAATCATGGCTCCTAAAGCAAGCGGTAAAGGTGCAAAGAAGGCAGGCAAGGCCAAGGGCCGTCCACCAGGTAGTGGTACAGGAAAGAGACGCAAGCGAAGAAAGGAAAGCTACGGCATCTACATCTACAAGGTGTTGAAACAGGTGCATCCCGATACCGGTATCTCAAGCCGTGCCATGAGCATCATGAACAGCTTTGTCAACGACATCTTCGAGCGTATTGCCGGTGAAGCTTCCCGTTTAGCTCTCTACAACAAGAAGGCCACCATCTCCAGCCGTGAAGTCCAGACTGCTGTCCGTCTACTTCTGCCCGGCGAGCTCGCCAAACACGCTGTCAGTGAAGGAACTAAGGCTGTCACCAAATACACCACCTCCAAGTAAACTTGTCGTCCGACACAAAAACACAACGGCTCTTTTCAGAGCCACCCTATCTTCCAAGAAGAGATTATTTTGAACAGTATCTTAAATGTTAGTGAATGTATAGAACAGTCCAACAATTGGTTTAGAAAAAACAAATCTAATCGATGTGCGTTTTCAATGTCCTTGTAATTTTCCCATATACTATTATGATTTAATACATTATTTTCACATTGACAATAAATGGTAGCCTATATACTTAATAATAATGCAGTAATAAATTATCAAATGTGTACGTCTTTACGTGATTTTTGTGTGTGCGATACGAAGCACAACAATTCAATTTCAATTCATGTTTTTCTGGTTTTTTTTTCTCTCAATCTCAAAATACTGACAATAATATTTAAAACGAAAAGAAGCAAAATGGCGCGGACTTTATTGGGGGCTCAACCGGGACCGCTGTGTTACGCGCTTGGTTCTATAATACGCCCTCCTCGACCTGTATGTTTTTTCTCCCACGTCCGCTTAGACACGATATATAAAAGCGGCGCAGAGCGGACTTCATTATTAGTCTTGAAATTATCCAAGAAATAACTCAACATGTCTGGACGAGGTAAAGGAGGAAAGGGACTCGGAAAGGGAGGCGCCAAACGTCATCGAAAGGTTTTGCGTGATAACATCCAGGGTATCACCAAACCAGCTATCCGTCGTCTGGCTCGCCGTGGTGGTGTCAAACGTATTTCTGGTCTGATTTACGAAGAGACCCGTGGAGTCCTGAAGGTGTTCCTTGAGAACGTCATCCGTGATGCTGTCACTTACTGCGAGCACGCAAAGAGGAAGACCGTCACCGCTATGGACGTAGTCTACGCCTTGAAACGCCAGGGACGTACACTGTACGGATTCGGCGGTTAGATTGTTGCATTTTGCTTCATTCCAACAAACAAACGGCTCTTTTTAGGGCCACTAACATTCCCAAAGAGAGATAATATGCGTCTGTTTATTACTATTTGTTGTGTCAATCATAGTAAATAATAATCAAGAACCAAATATTTATGCCTTATATGATAATAATATTAAAGTTCAGTTCAATTTGATTTTTGATGTGCTTCCATCTCCATAATTATACAAAAACCAATCACAATGTTATAAATAAATACAACGCGATAGTATAAATTGTCACAATACAAGTGTATATTAATAACTTCTTAAATTAAAGGATCGTGCCTATTTTAAAGTAGGTATTGAATTTAGGCCCACGGACATAGAACTCAAAAAATGATATAATAAAGTCATCCGTGGTCTCTTGTGATTTCTATTTATTTTCCCAATAGTGTAGTTGAGTATCCGCCAAGTTCAATTTTATTGTCAATAGGGCATAACAAAAAACTATTTTTTTCTCTTCTTTTCTCGAATCTCGTTCCCCGGGGTACCGAGAGCTGATTGCATGAATGCATTGATCGTTGCCGCTAGAATAGTGTTGGTGTCGTCTGGACCAATTGGAGACTCGGCTTTATTGACCAATCGTACGACTCGCTTCGGTAACCAATCAGCAATGACGGCGCAATTTGTGAAAGAGAAAACGGCTGGTTTTTGGTATATAAAGAGTCGCCGTGGTTTGTTTATACCATATTCATTTGAATTTTGAAATAATAGAATGGCACGTACCAAGCAAACCGCACGTAAATCTACCGGGGGAAAGGCTCCTCGTAAGCAGCTGGCCACCAAGGCAGCTCGCAAATCCGCACCGGCTACCGGCGGCGTAAAGAAGCCCCATCGTTACAGGCCCGGTACCGTGGCTCTCCGTGAGATCCGTCGCTACCAGAAGAGCACCGAGCTTCTCATCCGAAAGCTGCCCTTCCAGCGTCTAGTCCGTGAGATCGCCCAGGATTTCAAGACCGAGCTTCGATTCCAGAGCTCTGCCATCATGGCACTTCAGGAGGCCAGCGAAGCTTACTTGGTCGGTCTTTTCGAAGACACCAACCTGTGTGCCATCCACGCCAAACGTGTCACTATCATGCCAAAGGACATTCAGTTGGCACGTCGCATCCGTGGTGAGCGCGCATAAGTTGTATCCAACTTGTGTTGCACACATCAATCAAAGGCTCTTTTCAGAGCCACCATAACTTCAAAAAAGAGATTTGTGTCCTGTTGTTGCTATTGGTTTTTTAATTTTATTTGAGTGTACAAAGATTCCACAAGCAGTCTGGTACTACTAAACACTTCGTATAATTTTGTCCCCCCAAAAGTATGACTCATTTCTTTCTATACCCATTGACAGTAAGCCTACATTCATATCTATAAAACGAAAGGGAATAGCGACCATTTAGAACAAACATTGTAATCAAGTTGATAATTTAAAGCAAAAAATAGGAGAAAACAAAATAAATGACAATAACAATATTTGCATCGAACACGTTCGTACATATACCGTAGACTCAGCCCAGTTGAGCGTTAAAACACTTTCCACGCGGCTGTTAGTTTTACCGTATACAAAACAGATTATTCAGCAATTGTCAAAGTCTATCTCAAGGATTACTGAACCAATACTAGGCATATTGGTATGTATTTCAAGGCATTTCTCGTGGGGATTGAAAATATGGTAATGAAATTAAATAATGTTGACATTTTGTAATACTTTTGTGAAACTTTGGAATGTCGTCTGCAGACGCCTGCCGCGTGGAAAGTGTTAAGTCATACAATTAATTGTTGTTGTTGTTGTTGTTGTTGTAAATACAAAATGTGTGATTTAAGATATAAATAGTTTAAATTTTCATCCAATCCACCACATTAGATATAGGCCTATGCGTGGTGGATAGATACGGTCAGTGCAGAACAAGCCATATGGATCGCTGAGATGACGTGTTTATACTCTCTGTTTTATCGCTTCTAAATGTCCTCATTACTGGACATTTCAGAAAATCAACATCATTGTTAGCTTGCTAAAGGCCAACACTTTCATGTGTCATCATGTTTTCTGGCAATAGATGAGATTTAAAGTGATAATTAAAGGAAATTTCAACAAAATCGAACAAAATTAATTTACGTTTTTGAAATTTATGCTGCAGTTTGACGAAATCATACACAACATAGGCAAAACGGGTATCTATAGACAGCTGAGACCCTAGTGTACATTGTGTTATGCTTCGGGTGATTGTCAGAAGGATAGTTACCGATACAATTCAAGTTTTCCTAGGCTATAAAGCACACCAGATGAGAAAAATTACAATAAATAAAACGCGGGCCACACTCAAACTCCAAATCATGGCGGATACGGTGATTTCACGCACGTCCGCAATGAGCTTGTATAATCAAATCGTATTCGGCTGACGCTTTTTAATTTCTACTCGTTCGTTCACTTCTCACAGCGCTGTTCAACTCTAAAACTGTAAACATGGCTACTCCTCGATCTCCAGCAAAGAAGGCCACTAAGGCTAATAAGGTTGCCAAGCCACGAGTTCATCCCTCATGCTCACAAATGGTTCATGCTGCCGTTGCCGCATTGAAAGACAGACGTGGCTCGTCTTTGGCAGCAATCAAGAAATACATCGCCGCCAACTACAAGTGCGACGTTGACAAACTTAAGGCACACATCAGGAACGCCATCAAGAGTGGTGTAGCGAACGGTACTTTGGTCCAGGTAAAGGGAACTGGGGCCAGTGGATCTTTCCGTCTAGGCACCAATAAGGCAGACAGCGAAAAAGCCAAGGCAAAGAAGGCCAAGGCAGCAGATCGCAAGAAGGCAGTCGCCGCCAAGAAGAAGGAGAAGAGAGAGGCAGCCAAGGAAAAGAAGGCTGCTAAGGCAAAGGCCAAGAAGGACGCAACCAAGGCTAAGAAGGAAGCAAAGAAGTCGACCACCAAGACGGCGAAGAAACCAAACAAGGCAGCAACATCAACGAAGGCAGCACCGAAGAAGAAGACCGCAAAGCCAACGAAGAAGGCCGCACCAATGAAGAAGGCCGCGCCAAAGAAGAAAGCCGCACCAAAGAAGAAGGCTGCGCCAAAGAAGAAAGCAGCACCAAAGAAGAAGTAAACATCTTCTTATCCTCAATCAAACGGCTCTTTTCAGAGCCACCCTATCTTCCAAAATGAGATAATGATGCATGTATGTCTTCATTCATTATAATAATTGTAATAATTTTGTAATTTACATTTGTATTATACAATTTGCCTTAATAACTTGCCCGAAGCAAAACAAAGAAAAATAACATGAAATGCAAAAATGGTGTCGATAAATTGAATACAAAACAACAAAAACAAACACATGATTGATAACTTCAACCAATCAATTATCCATCAATATGAAGAATGAAATGATTCCTCGAAACATGATTGCAAATCGACCAAAAACTGGGCGTGAAAATCGACCAAAATAGTTTAACATTGTAAAAAACATGATGTGAAACGTTTACGTTTTTATTCTGTTGTAGTTTCCTGTTTAACTGACGTCTCTGTACAGGTTTTTTTGCGGTGTTTACACGCATATTATTAAAGCCAAATAAAACTATTTCATTGATCGCAAACAGTTTTGAACCTGTTGTAAAAGAGTTTTCCAGAAAAAGAAGAATATTAACTTGCATCGCAATCGTCGTGTTTTGCAGGGTATTTTTTTGTGCAAAATCATAATATTATTAGAGTTTGAAATGCCATCTCAACGGTTTTTACTCTACATTAATTTACGGTACTTTCTTCAACATTTGATTTCAATTCAGTGAGCGTGTATTAGTTCATAGATTACGTGCTCATTGTTTAAGCAAATAATTTTAACTAGTCATCATTGTGAATGGTAATAGGCCTGTTATATATAATGATATTTCAAATTCATAATGTCTAACGCTACAATACAACTATTAAAGGGGAAACACAAACAAAATAGCCAATGTTGAGTCGAATAACACTCCCGTAAATGTGAATGAAATGGAAGATTTATGACTAACAATATAGTAACCTATAAAAATAACACCGTCAATTTATCTTTTTAGAAGTTAGGGTGGCTCTGAAAAGAGCCGTTGGTTTTAATGGTCATCTAGCTTATTTTGCCTTGGCGGTCTTCTTGGGGAGAAGTACAGCTTGGATGTTGGGCAGTACACCACCCTGTGCAATGGTGACACCACTGAGAAGCTTGTTCAACTCTTCGTCGTTGCGGATGGCAAGCTGCAAGTGACGGGGATTGATCCTGGTCTTCTTGTTGTCACGGGCGGCGTTGCCGGCCAACTCGAGGATCTCAGCTGCGAGGTACTCCATCACGGCAGCCAGGTATACTGGGGCTCCGGCACCAACACGCTGGGCATAGTTGCCTTTGCGCAAAAAACGGTGCACACGACCGACGGGGAACTGAAGTCCCGCTCTTGAAGATCGGCTCTTGCCCTTAGCTCTTGCTTTTCCTCCTTTACCACGTCCAGACATGATTAATTATTTGTGTACAGTGAGTCGATACGAAAAACTGAATGAATGAAATTTGCTAAGGCAGTGCAGCGGTATTTATACTGAGCCGGCGGATCCTGGCGCAGTCAAAACGAGTTAAGCACGGACCAATCAGATTGCGTAAAATTCACCTCGGTATAGATATGGCTATTGAAAACACCGCGGCGATAGTAACAATTTTATAGCATGAGGCACTCGTGTTTTAGCTGTAAAAGCCAACATTACATTTTCTAGTTCACTTTTAATTGAATTGACATTGGAATGTTTTGAAAGAGAGCTAAACATTTTTAATAAAATCGAGTAAATATTTTAGATTCATAAACAATCCCTTGCTACACGTGAAATAATGTATTACTATACTAGCAAAGTCTAGCAATAACGGATCTGATTGGTTTACGGGGAGTTTCCGTGCATTGCTTACGCTCCTTTGTCTACAGTCATATTTCAACTACAGTGCGGCACCGGAAACCGACGGGGTTCACTGAAGCAGTCGACTCGCTCAGGATCCGCTCTAGGATCCCTAATTTGCATATTGGCGCATATAAATACCGCGGGTTATCACCAACACAAACATTACAGTATTGAACTCAACAATTTAGAATCATGGCTCCTAAAGCAAGCGGTAAAGGTGCAAAGAAGGCAGGCAAGGCCAAGGGCCGTCCACCAGGTAGTGGTACAGGAAAGAGACGCAAGCGAAGAAAGGAAAGCTACGGCATCTACATCTACAAGGTGTTGAAACAGGTGCATCCCGATACCGGTATCTCAAGCCGTGCCATGAGCATCATGAACAGCTTTGTCAACGACATCTTCGAGCGTATTGCCGGTGAAGCTTCCCGTTTAGCTCTCTACAACAAGAAGGCCACCATCTCCAGCCGTGAAGTCCAGACTGCTGTCCGTCTACTTCTGCCCGGCGAGCTCGCCAAACACGCTGTCAGTGAAGGAACTAAGGCTGTCACCAAATACACCACCTCCAAGTAAACTTGTCGTCCGACACAAAAACACAACGGCTCTTTTCAGAGCCACCCTATCTTCCAAGAAGAGATTATTTTGAACAGTATCTTAAATGTTAGTGAATGTATAGAACAGTCCAACAATTGGTTTAGAAAAAACAAATCTAATCGATGTGCGTTTTCAATGTCCTTGTAATTTTCCCATATACTATTATGATTTAATACATTATTTTCACATTGACAATAAATGGTAGCCTATATACTTAATAATAATGCAGTAATAAATTATCAAATGTGTACGTCTTTACGTGATTTTTGTGTGTGCGATACGAAGCACAACAATTCAATTTCAATTCATGTTTTTCTGGTTTTTTTTTCTCTCAATCTCAAAATACTGACAATAATATTTAAAACGAAAAGAAGCAAAATGGCGCGGACTTTATTGGGGGCTCAACCGGGACCGCTGTGTTACGCGCTTGGTTCTATAATACGCCCTCCTCGACCTGTATGTTTTTTCTCCCACGTCCGCTTAGACACGATATATAAAAGCGGCGCAGAGCGGACTTCATTATTAGTCTTGAAATTATCCAAGAAATAACTCAACATGTCTGGACGAGGTAAAGGAGGAAAGGGACTCGGAAAGGGAGGCGCCAAACGTCATCGAAAGGTTTTGCGTGATAACATCCAGGGTATCACCAAACCAGCTATCCGTCGTCTGGCTCGCCGTGGTGGTGTCAAACGTATTTCTGGTCTGATTTACGAAGAGACCCGTGGAGTCCTGAAGGTGTTCCTTGAGAACGTCATCCGTGATGCTGTCACTTACTGCGAGCACGCAAAGAGGAAGACCGTCACCGCTATGGACGTAGTCTACGCCTTGAAACGCCAGGGACGTACACTGTACGGATTCGGCGGTTAGATTGTTGCATTTTGCTTCATTCCAACAAACAAACGGCTCTTTTTAGGGCCACTAACATTCCCAAAGAGAGATAATATGCGTCTGTTTATTACTATTTGTTGTGTCAATCATAGTAAATAATAATCAAGAACCAAATATTTATGCCTTATATGATAATAATATTAAAGTTCAGTTCAATTTGATTTTTGATGTGCTTCCATCTCCATAATTATACAAAAACCAATCACAATGTTATAAATAAATACAACGCGATAGTATAAATTGTCACAATACAAGTGTATATTAATAACTTCTAAAGGATCGTGCCTATTTTAAAGTAGGTATTGAATTTAGGCCCACGGACATAGAACTCAAAAAATGATATAATAAAGTCATCCGTGGTCTCTTGTGATTTCTATTTATTTTCCCAATAGTGTAGTTGAGTATCCGCCAAGTTCAATTTTATTGTCAATAGGGCATAACAAAAAACTATTTTTTTCTCTTCTTTTCTCGAATCTCGTTCCCCGGGGTACCGAGAGCTGATTGCATGAATGCATTGATCGTTGCCGCTAGAATAGTGTTGGTGTCGTCTGGACCAATTGGAGACTCGGCTTTATTGACCAATCGTACGACTCGCTTCGGTAACCAATCAGCAATGACGGCGCAATTTGTGAAAGAGAAAACGGCTGGTTTTTGGTATATAAAGAGTCGCCGTGGTTTGTTTATACCATATTCATTTGAATTTTGAAATAATAGAATGGCACGTACCAAGCAAACCGCACGTAAATCTACCGGGGGAAAGGCTCCTCGTAAGCAGCTGGCCACCAAGGCAGCTCGCAAATCCGCACCGGCTACCGGCGGCGTAAAGAAGCCCCATCGTTACAGGCCCGGTACCGTGGCTCTCCGTGAGATCCGTCGCTACCAGAAGAGCACCGAGCTTCTCATCCGAAAGCTGCCCTTCCAGCGTATAGTCCGTGAGATCGCCCAGGATTTCAAGACCGAGCTTCGATTCCAGAGCTCTGCCATCATGGCACTTCAGGAGGCCAGCGAAGCTTACTTGGTCGGTCTTTTCGAAGACACCAACCTGTGTGCCATCCACGCCAAACGTGTCACTATCATGCCAAAGGACATTCAGTTGGCACGTCGCATCCGTGGTGAGCGCGCATAAGTTGTATCCAACTTGTGTTGCACACATCAATCAAAGGCTCTTTTCAGAGCCACCATAACTTCAAAAAAGAGATTTGTGTCCTGTTGTTGCTATTGGTTTTTTAATTTTATTTGAGTGTACAAAGATTCCACAAGCAGTCTGGTACTACTAAACACTTCGTATAATTTTGTCCCCCCAAAAGTATGACTCATTTCTTTCTATACCCATTGACAGTAAGCCTACATTCATATCTATAAAACGAAAGGGAATAGCGACCATTTAGAACAAACATTGTAATCAAGTTGATAATTTAAAGCAAAAAATAGGAGAAAACAAAATAAATGACAATAACAATATTTGCATCGAACACGTTCGTACATATACCGTAGACTCAGCCCAGTTGAGCGTTAAAACACTTTCCACGCGGCTGTTAGTTTTACCGTATACAAAACAGATTATTCAGCAATTGTCAAAGTCTATCTCAAGGATTACTGAACCAATACTAGGCATATTGGTATGTATTTCAAGGCATTTCTCGTGGGGATTGAAAATATGGTAATGAAATTAAATAATGTTGACATTTTGTAATACTTTTGTGAAACTTTGGAATGTCGTCTGCAGACGCCTGCCGCGTGGAAAGTGTTAAGTCATACAATTAATTGTTGTTGTTGTTGTTGTTGTTGTAAATACAAAATGTGTGATTTAAGATATAAATAGTTTAAATTTTCATCCAATCCACCACATTAGATATAGGCCTATGCGTGGTGGATAGATACGGTCAGTGCAGAACAAGCCATATGGATCGCTGAGATGACGTGTTTATACTCTCTGTTTTATCGCTTCTAAATGTCCTCATTACTGGACATTTCAGAAAATCAACATCATTGTTAGCTTGCTAAAGGCCAACACTTTCATGTGTCATCATGTTTTCTGGCAATAGATGAGATTTAAAGTGATAATTAAAGGAAATTTCAACAAAATCGAACAAAATTAATTTACGTTTTTGAAATTTATGCTGCAGTTTGACGAAATCATACACAACATAGGCAAAACGGGTATCTATAGACAGCTGAGACCCTAGTGTACATTGTGTTATGCTTCGGGTGATTGTCAGAAGGATAGTTACCGATACAATTCAAGTTTTCCTAGGCTATAAAGCACACCAGATGAGAAAAATTACAATAAATAAAACGCGGGCCACACTCAAACTCCAAATCATGGCGGATACGGTGATTTCACGCACGTCCGCAATGAGCTTGTATAATCAAATCGTATTCGGCTGACGCTTTTTAATTTCTACTCGTTCGTTCACTTCTCACAGCGCTGTTCAACTCTAAAACTGTAAACATGGCTACTCCTCGATCTCCAGCAAAGAAGGCCACTAAGGCTAATAAGGTTGCCAAGCCACGAGTTCATCCCTCATGCTCACAAATGGTTCATGCTGCCGTTGCCGCATTGAAAGACAGACGTGGCTCGTCTTTGGCAGCAATCAAGAAATACATCGCCGCCAACTACAAGTGCGACGTTGACAAACTTAAGGCACACATCAGGAACGCCATCAAGAGTGGTGTAGCGAACGGTACTTTGGTCCAGGTAAAGGGAACTGGGGCCAGTGGATCTTTCCGTCTAGGCACCAATAAGGCAGACAGCGAAAAAGCCAAGGCAAAGAAGGCCAAGGCAGCAGATCGCAAGAAGGCAGTCGCCGCCAAGAAGAAGGAGAAGAGAGAGGCAGCCAAGGAAAAGAAGGCTGCTAAGGCAAAGGCCAAGAAGGACGCAACCAAGGCTAAGAAGGAAGCAAAGAAGTCGACCACCAAGACGGCGAAGAAACCAAACAAGGCAGCAACATCAACGAAGGCAGCACCGAAGAAGAAGACCGCAAAGCCAACGAAGAAGGCCGCACCAATGAAGAAGGCCGCGCCAAAGAAGAAAGCCGCACCAAAGAAGAAGGCTGCGCCAAAGAAGAAAGCAGCACCAAAGAAGAAGTAAACATCTTCTTATCCTCAATCAAACGGCTCTTTTCAGAGCCACCCTATCTTCCAAAATGAGATAATGATGCATGTATGTCTTCATTCATTATAATAATTGTAATAATTTTGTAATTTACATTTGTATTATACAATTTGCCTTAATAACTTGCCCGAAGCAAAACAAAGAAAAATAACATGAAATGCAAAAATGGTGTCGATAAATTGAATACAAAACAACAAAAACAAACACATGATTGATAACTTCAACCAATCAATTATCCATCAATATGAAGAATGAAATGATTCCTCGAAACATGATTGCAAATCGACCAAAAACTGGGCGTGAAAATCGACCAAAATAGTTTAACATTGTAAAAAACATGATGTGAAACGTTTACGTTTTTATTCTGTTGTAGTTTCCTGTTTAACTGACGTCTCTGTACAGGTTTTTTTGCGGTGTTTACACGCATATTATTAAAGCCAAATAAAACTATTTCATTGATCGCAAACAGTTTTGAACCTGTTGTAAAAGAGTTTTCCAGAAAAAGAAGAATATTAACTTGCATCGCAATCGTCGTGTTTTGCAGGGTATTTTTTTGTGCAAAATCATAATATTATTAGAGTTTGAAATGCCATCTCAACGGTTTTTACTCTACATTAATTTACGGTACTTTCTTCAACATTTGATTTCAATTCAGTGAGCGTGTATTAGTTCATAGATTACGTGCTCATTGTTTAAGCAAATAATTTTAACTAGTCATCATTGTGAATGGTAATAGGCCTGTTATATATAATGATATTTCAAATTCATAATGTCTAACGCTACAATACAACTATTAAAGGGGAAACACAAACAAAATAGCCAATGTTGAGTCGAATAACACTCCCGTAAATGTGAATGAAATGGAAGATTTATGACTAACAATATAGTAACCTATAAAAATAACACCGTCAATTTATCTTTTTAGAAGTTAGGGTGGCTCTGAAAAGAGCCGTTGGTTTTAATGGTCATCTAGCTTATTTTGCCTTGGCGGTCTTCTTGGGGAGAAGTACAGCTTGGATGTTGGGCAGTACACCACCCTGTGCAATGGTGACACCACTGAGAAGCTTGTTCAACTCTTCGTCGTTGCGGATGGCAAGCTGCAAGTGACGGGGATTGATCCTGGTCTTCTTGTTGTCACGGGCGGCGTTGCCGGCCAACTCGAGGATCTCAGCTGCGAGGTACTCCATCACGGCAGCCAGGTATACTGGGGCTCCGGCACCAACACGCTGGGCATAGTTGCCTTTGCGCAAAAAACGGTGCACACGACCGACGGGGAACTGAAGTCCCGCTCTTGAAGATCGGCTCTTGCCCTTAGCTCTTGCTTTTCCTCCTTTACCACGTCCAGACATGATTAATTATTTGTGTACAGTGAGTCGATACGAAAAACTGAATGAATGAAATTTGCTAAGGCAGTGCAGCGGTATTTATACTGAGCCGGCGGATCCTGGCGCAGTCAAAACGAGTTAAGCACGGACCAATCAGATTGCGTAAAATTCACCTCGGTATAGATATGGCTATTGAAAACACCGCGGCGATAGTAACAATTTTATAGCATGAGGCACTCGTGTTTTAGCTGTAAAAGCCAACATTACATTTTCTAGTTCACTTTTAATTGAATTGACATTGGAATGTTTTGAAAGAGAGCTAAACATTTTTAATAAAATCGAGTAAATATTTTAGATTCATAAACAATCCCTTGCTACACGTGAAATAATGTATTACTATACTAGCAAAGTCTAGCAATAACGGATCTGATTGGTTTACGGGGAGTTTCCGTGCATTGCTTACGCTCCTTTGTCTACAGTCATATTTCAACTACAGTGCGGCACCGGAAACCGACGGGGTTCACTGAAGCAGTCGACTCGCTCAGGATCCGCTCTAGGATCCCTAATTTGCATATTGGCGCATATAAATACCGCGGGTTATCACCAACACAAACATTACAGTATTGAACTCAACAATTTAGAATCATGGCTCCTAAAGCAAGCGGTAAAGGTGCAAAGAAGGCAGGCAAGGCCAAGGGCCGTCCACCAGGTAGTGGTACAGGAAAGAGACGCAAGCGAAGAAAGGAAAGCTACGGCATCTACATCTACAAGGTGTTGAAACAGGTGCATCCCGATACCGGTATCTCAAGCCGTGCCATGAGCATCATGAACAGCTTTGTCAACGACATCTTCGAGCGTATTGCCGGTGAAGCTTCCCGTTTAGCTCTCTACAACAAGAAGGCCACCATCTCCAGCCGTGAAGTCCAGACTGCTGTCCGTCTACTTCTGCCCGGCGAGCTCGCCAAACACGCTGTCAGTGAAGGAACTAAGGCTGTCACCAAATACACCACCTCCAAGTAAACTTGTCGTCCGACACAAAAACACAACGGCTCTTTTCAGAGCCACCCTATCTTCCAAGAAGAGATTATTTTGAACAGTATCTTAAATGTTAGTGAATGTATAGAACAGTCCAACAATTGGTTTAGAAAAAACAAATCTAATCGATGTGCGTTTTCAATGTCCTTGTAATTTTCCCATATACTATTATGATTTAATACATTATTTTCACATTGACAATAAATGGTAGCCTATATACTTAATAATAATGCAGTAATAAATTATCAAATGTGTACGTCTTTACGTGATTTTTGTGTGTGCGATACGAAGCACAACAATTCAATTTCAATTCATGTTTTTCTGGTTTTTTTTTCTCTCAATCTCAAAATACTGACAATAATATTTAAAACGAAAAGAAGCAAAATGGCGCGGACTTTATTGGGGGCTCAACCGGGACCGCTGTGTTACGCGCTTGGTTCTATAATACGCCCTCCTCGACCTGTATGTTTTTTCTCCCACGTCCGCTTAGACACGATATATAAAAGCGGCGCAGAGCGGACTTCATTATTAGTCTTGAAATTATCCAAGAAATAACTCAACATGTCTGGACGAGGTAAAGGAGGAAAGGGACTCGGAAAGGGAGGCGCCAAACGTCATCGAAAGGTTTTGCGTGATAACATCCAGGGTATCACCAAACCAGCTATCCGTCGTCTGGCTCGCCGTGGTGGTGTCAAACGTATTTCTGGTCTGATTTACGAAGAGACCCGTGGAGTCCTGAAGGTGTTCCTTGAGAACGTCATCCGTGATGCTGTCACTTACTGCGAGCACGCAAAGAGGAAGACCGTCACCGCTATGGACGTAGTCTACGCCTTGAAACGCCAGGGACGTACACTGTACGGATTCGGCGGTTAGATTGTTGCATTTTGCTTCATTCCAACAAACAAACGGCTCTTTTTAGGGCCACTAACATTCCCAAAGAGAGATAATATGCGTCTGTTTATTACTATTTGTTGTGTCAATCATAGTAAATAATAATCAAGAACCAAATATTTATGCCTTATATGATAATAATATTAAAGTTCAGTTCAATTTGATTTTTGATGTGCTTCCATCTCCATAATTATACAAAAACCAATCACAATGTTATAAATAAATACAACGCGATAGTATAAATTGTCACAATACAAGTGTATATTAATAACTTCTTAAATTAAAGGATCGTGCCTATTTTAAAGTAGGTATTGAATTTAGGCCCACGGACATAGAACTCAAAAAATGATATAATAAAGTCATCCGTGGTCTCTTGTGATTTCTATTTATTTTCCCAATAGTGTAGTTGAGTATCCGCCAAGTTCAATTTTATTGTCAATAGGGCATAACAAAAAACTATTTTTTTCTCTTCTTTTCTCGAATCTCGTTCCCCGGGGTACCGAGAGCTGATTGCATGAATGCATTGATCGTTGCCGCTAGAATAGTGTTGGTGTCGTCTGGACCAATTGGAGACTCGGCTTTATTGACCAATCGTACGACTCGCTTCGGTAACCAATCAGCAATGACGGCGCAATTTGTGAAAGAGAAAACGGCTGGTTTTTGGTATATAAAGAGTCGCCGTGGTTTGTTTATACCATATTCATTTGAATTTTGAAATAATAGAATGGCACGTACCAAGCAAACCGCAGGTAAATCTACCGGGGGAAAGGCTCCTCGTAAGCAGCTGGCCACCAAGGCAGCTCGCAAATCCGCACCGGCTACCGGCGGCGTAAAGAAGCCCCATCGTTACAGGCCCGGTACCGTGGCTCTCCGTGAGATCCGTCGCTACCAGAAGAGCACCGAGCTTCTCATCCGAAAGCTGCCCTTCCAGCGTCTAGTCCGTGAGATCGCCCAGGATTTCAAGACCGAGCTTCGATTCCAGAGCTCTGCCATCATGGCACTTCAGGAGGCCAGCGAAGCTTACTTGGTCGGTCTTTTCGAAGACACCAACCTGTGTGCCATCCACGCCAAACGTGTCACTATCATGCCAAAGGACATTCAGTTGGCACGTCGCATCCGTGGTGAGCGCGCATAAGTTGTATCCAACTTGTGTTGCACACATCAATCAAAGGCTCTTTTCAGAGCCACCATAACTTCAAAAAAGAGATTTGTGTCCTGTTGTTGCTATTGGTTTTTTAATTTTATTTGAGTGTACAAAGATTCCACAAGCAGTCTGGTACTACTAAACACTTCGTATAATTTTGTCCCCCCAAAAGTATGACTCATTTCTTTCTATACCCATTGACAGTAAGCCTACATTCATATCTATAAAACGAAAGGGAATAGCGACCATTTAGAACAAACATTGTAATCAAGTTGATAATTTAAAGCAAAAAATAGGAGAAAACAAAATAAATGACAATAACAATATTTGCATCGAACACGTTCGTACATATACCGTAGACTCAGCCCAGTTGAGCGTTAAAACACTTTCCACGCGGCTGTTAGTTTTACCGTATACAAAACAGATTATTCAGCAATTGTCAAAGTCTATCTCAAGGATTACTGAACCAATACTAGGCATATTGGTATGTATTTCAAGGCATTTCTCGTGGGGATTGAAAATATGGTAATGAAATTAAATAATGTTGACATTTTGTAATACTTTTGTGAAACTTTGGAATGTCGTCTGCAGACGCCTGCCGCGTGGAAAGTGTTAAGTCATACAATTAATTGTTGTTGTTGTTGTTGTTGTTGTAAATACAAAATGTGTGATTTAAGATATAAATAGTTTAAATTTTCATCCAATCCACCACATTAGATATAGGCCTATGCGTGGTGGATAGATACGGTCAGTGCAGAACAAGCCATATGGATCGCTGAGATGACGTGTTTATACTCTCTGTTTTATCGCTTCTAAATGTCCTCATTACTGGACATTTCAGAAAATCAACATCATTGTTAGCTTGCTAAAGGCCAACACTTTCATGTGTCATCATGTTTTCTGGCAATAGATGAGATTTAAAGTGATAATTAAAGGAAATTTCAACAAAATCGAACAAAATTAATTTACGTTTTTGAAATTTATGCTGCAGTTTGACGAAATCATACACAACATAGGCAAAACGGGTATCTATAGACAGCTGAGACCCTAGTGTACATTGTGTTATGCTTCGGGTGATTGTCAGAAGGATAGTTACCGATACAATTCAAGTTTTCCTAGGCTATAAAGCACACCAGATGAGAAAAATTACAATAAATAAAACGCGGGCCACACTCAAACTCCAAATCATGGCGGATACGGTGATTTCACGCACGTCCGCAATGAGCTTGTATAATCAAATCGTATTCGGCTGACGCTTTTTAATTTCTACTCGTTCGTTCACTTCTCACAGCGCTGTTCAACTCTAAAACTGTAAACATGGCTACTCCTCGATCTCCAGCAAAGAAGGCCACTAAGGCTAATAAGGTTGCCAAGCCACGAGTTCATCCCTCATGCTCACAAATGGTTCATGCTGCCGTTGCCGCATTGAAAGACAGACGTGGCTCGTCTTTGGCAGCAATCAAGAAATACATCGCCGCCAACTACAAGTGCGACGTTGACAAACTTAAGGCACACATCAGGAACGCCATCAAGAGTGGTGTAGCGAACGGTACTTTGGTCCAGGTAAAGGGAACTGGGGCCAGTGGATCTTTCCGTCTAGGCACCAATAAGGCAGACAGCGAAAAAGCCAAGGCAAAGAAGGCCAAGGCAGCAGATCGCAAGAAGGCAGTCGCCGCCAAGAAGAAGGAGAAGAGAGAGGCAGCCAAGGAAAAGAAGGCTGCTAAGGCAAAGGCCAAGAAGGACGCAACCAAGGCTAAGAAGGAAGCAAAGAAGTCGACCACCAAGACGGCGAAGAAACCAAACAAGGCAGCAACATCAACGAAGGCAGCACCGAAGAAGAAGACCGCAAAGCCAACGAAGAAGGCCGCACCAATGAAGAAGGCCGCGCCAAAGAAGAAAGCCGCACCAAAGAAGAAGGCTGCGCCAAAGAAGAAAGCAGCACCAAAGAAGAAGTAAACATCTTCTTATCCTCAATCAAACGGCTCTTTTCAGAGCCACCCTATCTTCCAAAATGAGATAATGATGCATGTATGTCTTCATTCATTATAATAATTGTAATAATTTTGTAATTTACATTTGTATTATACAATTTGCCTTAATAACTTGCCCGAAGCAAAACAAAGAAAAATAACATGAAATGCAAAAATGGTGTCGATAAATTGAATACAAAACAACAAAAACAAACACATGATTGATAACTTCAACCAATCAATTATCCATCAATATGAAGAATGAAATGATTCCTCGAAACATGATTGCAAATCGACCAAAAACTGGGCGTGAAAATCGACCAAAATAGTTTAACATTGTAAAAAACATGATGTGAAACGTTTACGTTTTTATTCTGTTGTAGTTTCCTGTTTAACTGACGTCTCTGTACAGGTTTTTTTGCGGTGTTTACACGCATATTATTAAAGCCAAATAAAACTATTTCATTGATCGCAAACAGTTTTGAACCTGTTGTAAAAGAGTTTTCCAGAAAAAGAAGAATATTAACTTGCATCGCAATCGTCGTGTTTTGCAGGGTATTTTTTTGTGCAAAATCATAATATTATTAGAGTTTGAAATGCCATCTCAACGGTTTTTACTCTACATTAATTTACGGTACTTTCTTCAACATTTGATTTCAATTCAGTGAGCGTGTATTAGTTCATAGATTACGTGCTCATTGTTTAAGCAAATAATTTTAACTAGTCATCATTGTGAATGGTAATAGGCCTGTTATATATAATGATATTTCAAATTCATAATGTCTAACGCTACAATACAACTATTAAAGGGGAAACACAAACAAAATAGCCAATGTTGAGTCGAATAACACTCCCGTAAATGTGAATGAAATGGAAGATTTATGACTAACAATATAGTAACCTATAAAAATAACACCGTCAATTTATCTTTTTAGAAGTTAGGGTGGCTCTGAAAAGAGCCGTTGGTTTTAATGGTCATCTAGCTTATTTTGCCTTGGCGGTCTTCTTGGGGAGAAGTACAGCTTGGATGTTGGGCAGTACACCACCCTGTGCAATGGTGACACCACTGAGAAGCTTGTTCAACTCTTCGTCGTTGCGGATGGCAAGCTGCAAGTGACGGGGATTGATCCTGGTCTTCTTGTTGTCACGGGCGGCGTTGCCGGCCAACTCGAGGATCTCAGCTGCGAGGTACTCCATCACGGCAGCCAGGTATACTGGGGCTCCGGCACCAACACGCTGGGCATAGTTGCCTTTGCGCAAAAAACGGTGCACACGACCGACGGGGAACTGAAGTCCCGCTCTTGAAGATCGGCTCTTGCCCTTAGCTCTTGCTTTTCCTCCTTTACCACGTCCAGACATGATTAATTATTTGTGTACAGTGAGTCGATACGAAAAACTGAATGAATGAAATTTGCTAAGGCAGTGCAGCGGTATTTATACTGAGCCGGCGGATCCTGGCGCAGTCAAAACGAGTTAAGCACGGACCAATCAGATTGCGTAAAATTCACCTCGGTATAGATATGGCTATTGAAAACACCGCGGCGATAGTAACAATTTTATAGCATGAGGCACTCGTGTTTTAGCTGTAAAAGCCAACATTACATTTTCTAGTTCACTTTTAATTGAATTGACATTGGAATGTTTTGAAAGAGAGCTAAACATTTTTAATAAAATCGAGTAAATATTTTAGATTCATAAACAATCCCTTGCTACACGTGAAATAATGTATTACTATACTAGCAAAGTCTAGCAATAACGGATCTGATTGGTTTACGGGGAGTTTCCGTGCATTGCTTACGCTCCTTTGTCTACAGTCATATTTCAACTACAGTGCGGCACCGGAAACCGACGGGGTTCACTGAAGCAGTCGACTCGCTCAGGATCCGCTCTAGGATCCCTAATTTGCATATTGGCGCATATAAATACCGCGGGTTATCACCAACACAAACATTACAGTATTGAACTCAACAATTTAGAATCATGGCTCCTAAAGCAAGCGGTAAAGGTGCAAAGAAGGCAGGCAAGGCCAAGGGCCGTCCACCAGGTAGTGGTACAGGAAAGAGACGCAAGCGAAGAAAGGAAAGCTACGGCATCTACATCTACAAGGTGTTGAAACAGGTGCATCCCGATACCGGTATCTCAAGCCGTGCCATGAGCATCATGAACAGCTTTGTCAACGACATCTTCGAGCGTATTGCCGGTGAAGCTTCCCGTTTAGCTCTCTACAACAAGAAGGCCACCATCTCCAGCCGTGAAGTCCAGACTGCTGTCCGTCTACTTCTGCCCGGCGAGCTCGCCAAACACGCTGTCAGTGAAGGAACTAAGGCTGTCACCAAATACACCACCTCCAAGTAAACTTGTCGTCCGACACAAAAACACAACGGCTCTTTTCAGAGCCACCCTATCTTCCAAGAAGAGATTATTTTGAACAGTATCTTAAATGTTAGTGAATGTATAGAACAGTCCAACAATTGGTTTAGAAAAAACAAATCTAATCGATGTGCGTTTTCAATGTCCTTGTAATTTTCCCATATACTATTATGATTTAATACATTATTTTCACATTGACAATAAATGGTAGCCTATATACTTAATAATAATGCAGTAATAAATTATCAAATGTGTACGTCTTTACGTGATTTTTGTGTGTGCGATACGAAGCACAACAATTCAATTTCAATTCATGTTTTTCTGGTTTTTTTTTCTCTCAATCTCAAAATACTGACAATAATATTTAAAACGAAAAGAAGCAAAATGGCGCGGACTTTATTGGGGGCTCAACCGGGACCGCTGTGTTACGCGCTTGGTTCTATAATACGCCCTCCTCGACCTGTATGTTTTTTCTCCCACGTCCGCTTAGACACGATATATAAAAGCGGCGCAGAGCGGACTTCATTATTAGTCTTGAAATTATCCAAGAAATAACTCAACATGTCTGGACGAGGTAAAGGAGGAAAGGGACTCGGAAAGGGAGGCGCCAAACGTCATCGAAAGGTTTTGCGTGATAACATCCAGGGTATCACCAAACCAGCTATCCGTCGTCTGGCTCGCCGTGGTGGTGTCAAACGTATTTCTGGTCTGATTTACGAAGAGACCCGTGGAGTCCTGAAGGTGTTCCTTGAGAACGTCATCCGTGATGCTGTCACTTACTGCGAGCACGCAAAGAGGAAGACCGTCACCGCTATGGACGTAGTCTACGCCTTGAAACGCCAGGGACGTACACTGTACGGATTCGGCGGTTAGATTGTTGCATTTTGCTTCATTCCAACAAACAAACGGCTCTTTTTAGGGCCACTAACATTCCCAAAGAGAGATAATATGCGTCTGTTTATTACTATTTGTTGTGTCAATCATAGTAAATAATAATCAAGAACCAAATATTTATGCCTTATATGATAATAATATTAAAGTTCAGTTCAATTTGATTTTTGATGTGCTTCCATCTCCATAATTATACAAAAACCAATCACAATGTTATAAATAAATACAACGCGATAGTATAAATTGTCACAATACAAGTGTATATTAATAACTTCTTAAATTAAAGGATCGTGCCTATTTTAAAGTAGGTATTGAATTTAGGCCCACGGACATAGAACTCAAAAAATGATATAATAAAGTCATCCGTGGTCTCTTGTGATTTCTATTTATTTTCCCAATAGTGTAGTTGAGTATCCGCCAAGTTCAATTTTATTGTCAATAGGGCATAACAAAAAACTATTTTTTTCTCTTCTTTTCTCGAATCTCGTTCCCCGGGGTACCGAGAGCTGATTGCATGAATGCATTGATCGTTGCCGCTAGAATAGTGTTGGTGTCGTCTGGACCAATTGGAGACTCGGCTTTATTGACCAATCGTACGACTCGCTTCGGTAACCAATCAGCAATGACGGCGCAATTTGTGAAAGAGAAAACGGCTGGTTTTTGGTATATAAAGAGTCGCCGTGGTTTGTTTATACCATATTCATTTGAATTTTGAAATAATAGAATGGCACGTACCAAGCAAACCGCACGTAAATCTACCGGGGGAAAGGCTCCTCGTAAGCAGCTGGCCACCAAGGCAGCTCGCAAATCCGCACCGGCTACCGGCGGCGTAAAGAAGCCCCATCGTTACAGGCCCGGTACCGTGGCTCTCCGTGAGATCCGTCGCTACCAGAAGAGCACCGAGCTTCTCATCCGAAAGCTGCCCTTCCAGCGTCTAGTCCGTGAGATCGCCCAGGATTTCAAGACCGAGCTTCGATTCCAGAGCTCTGCCATCATGGCACTTCAGGAGGCCAGCGAAGCTTACTTGGTCGGTCTTTTCGAAGACACCAACCTGTGTGCCATCCACGCCAAACGTGTCACTATCATGCCAAAGGACATTCAGTTGGCACGTCGCATCCGTGGTGAGCGCGCATAAGTTGTATCCAACTTGTGTTGCACACATCAATCAAAGGCTCTTTTCAGAGCCACCATAACTTCAAAAAAGAGATTTGTGTCCTGTTGTTGCTATTGGTTTTTTAATTTTATTTGAGTGTACAAAGATTCCACAAGCAGTCTGGTACTACTAAACACTTCGTATAATTTTGTCCCCCCAAAAGTATGACTCATTTCTTTCTATACCCATTGACAGTAAGCCTACATTCATATCTATAAAACGAAAGGGAATAGCGACCATTTAGAACAAACATTGTAATCAAGTTGATAATTTAAAGCAAAAAATAGGAGAAAACAAAATAAATGACAATAACAATATTTGCATCGAACACGTTCGTACATATACCGTAGACTCAGCCCAGTTGAGCGTTAAAACACTTTCCACGCGGCTGTTAGTTTTACCGTATACAAAACAGATTATTCAGCAATTGTCAAAGTCTATCTCAAGGATTACTGAACCAATACTAGGCATATTGGTATGTATTTCAAGGCATTTCTCGTGGGGATTGAAAATATGGTAATGAAATTAAATAATGTTGACATTTTGTAATACTTTTGTGAAACTTTGGAATGTCGTCTGCAGACGCCTGCCGCGTGGAAAGTGTTAAGTCATACAATTAATTGTTGTTGTTGTTGTTGTTGTTGTAAATACAAAATGTGTGATTTAAGATATAAATAGTTTAAATTTTCATCCAATCCACCACATTAGATATAGGCCTATGCGTGGTGGATAGATACGGTCAGTGCAGAACAAGCCATATGGATCGCTGAGATGACGTGTTTATACTCTCTGTTTTATCGCTTCTAAATGTCCTCATTACTGGACATTTCAGAAAATCAACATCATTGTTAGCTTGCTAAAGGCCAACACTTTCATGTGTCATCATGTTTTCTGGCAATAGATGAGATTTAAAGTGATAATTAAAGGAAATTTCAACAAAATCGAACAAAATTAATTTACGTTTTTGAAATTTATGCTGCAGTTTGACGAAATCATACACAACATAGGCAAAACGGGTATCTATAGACAGCTGAGACCCTAGTGTACATTGTGTTATGCTTCGGGTGATTGTCAGAAGGATAGTTACCGATACAATTCAAGTTTTCCTAGGCTATAAAGCACACCAGATGAGAAAAATTACAATAAATAAAACGCGGGCCACACTCAAACTCCAAATCATGGCGGATACGGTGATTTCACGCACGTCCGCAATGAGCTTGTATAATCAAATCGTATTCGGCTGACGCTTTTTAATTTCTACTCGTTCGTTCACTTCTCACAGCGCTGTTCAACTCTAAAACTGTAAACATGGCTACTCCTCGATCTCCAGCAAAGAAGGCCACTAAGGCTAATAAGGTTGCCAAGCCACGAGTTCATCCCTCATGCTCACAAATGGTTCATGCTGCCGTTGCCGCATTGAAAGACAGACGTGGCTCGTCTTTGGCAGCAATCAAGAAATACATCGCCGCCAACTACAAGTGCGACGTTGACAAACTTAAGGCACACATCAGGAACGCCATCAAGAGTGGTGTAGCGAACGGTACTTTGGTCCAGGTAAAGGGAACTGGGGCCAGTGGATCTTTCCGTCTAGGCACCAATAAGGCAGACAGCGAAAAAGCCAAGGCAAAGAAGGCCAAGGCAGCAGATCGCAAGAAGGCAGTCGCCGCCAAGAAGAAGGAGAAGAGAGAGGCAGCCAAGGAAAAGAAGGCTGCTAAGGCAAAGGCCAAGAAGGACGCAACCAAGGCTAAGAAGGAAGCAAAGAAGTCGACCACCAAGACGGCGAAGAAACCAAACAAGGCAGCAACATCAACGAAGGCAGCACCGAAGAAGAAGACCGCAAAGCCAACGAAGAAGGCCGCACCAATGAAGAAGGCCGCGCCAAAGAAGAAAGCCGCACCAAAGAAGAAGGCTGCGCCAAAGAAGAAAGCAGCACCAAAGAAGAAGTAAACATCTTCTTATCCTCAATCAAACGGCTCTTTTCAGAGCCACCCTATCTTCCAAAATGAGATAATGATGCATGTATGTCTTCATTCATTATAATAATTGTAATAATTTTGTAATTTACATTTGTATTATACAATTTGCCTTAATAACTTGCCCGAAGCAAAACAAAGAAAAATAACATGAAATGCAAAAATGGTGTCGATAAATTGAATACAAAACAACAAAAACAAACACATGATTGATAACTTCAACCAATCAATTATCCATCAATATGAAGAATGAAATGATTCCTCGAAACATGATTGCAAATCGACCAAAAACTGGGCGTGAAAATCGACCAAAATAGTTTAACATTGTAAAAAACATGATGTGAAACGTTTACGTTTTTATTCTGTTGTAGTTTCCTGTTTAACTGACGTCTCTGTACAGGTTTTTTTGCGGTGTTTACACGCATATTATTAAAGCCAAATAAAACTATTTCATTGATCGCAAACAGTTTTGAACCTGTTGTAAAAGAGTTTTCCAGAAAAAGAAGAATATTAACTTGCATCGCAATCGTCGTGTTTTGCAGGGTATTTTTTTGTGCAAAATCATAATATTATTAGAGTTTGAAATGCCATCTCAACGGTTTTTACTCTACATTAATTTACGGTACTTTCTTCAACATTTGATTTCAATTCAGTGAGCGTGTATTAGTTCATAGATTACGTGCTCATTGTTTAAGCAAATAATTTTAACTAGTCATCATTGTGAATGGTAATAGGCCTGTTATATATAATGATATTTCAAATTCATAATGTCTAACGCTACAATACAACTATTAAAGGGGAAACACAAACAAAATAGCCAATGTTGAGTCGAATAACACTCCCGTAAATGTGAATGAAATGGAAGATTTATGACTAACAATATAGTAACCTATAAAAATAACACCGTCAATTTATCTTTTTAGAAGTTAGGGTGGCTCTGAAAAGAGCCGTTGGTTTTAATGGTCATCTAGCTTATTTTGCCTTGGCGGTCTTCTTGGGGAGAAGTACAGCTTGGATGTTGGGCAGTACACCACCCTGTGCAATGGTGACACCACTGAGAAGCTTGTTCAACTCTTCGTCGTTGCGGATGGCAAGCTGCAAGTGACGGGGATTGATCCTGGTCTTCTTGTTGTCACGGGCGGCGTTGCCGGCCAACTCGAGGATCTCAGCTGCGAGGTACTCCATCACGGCAGCCAGGTATACTGGGGCTCCGGCACCAACACGCTGGGCATAGTTGCCTTTGCGCAAAAAACGGTGCACACGACCGACGGGGAACTGAAGTCCCGCTCTTGAAGATCGGCTCTTGCCCTTAGCTCTTGCTTTTCCTCCTTTACCACGTCCAGACATGATTAATTATTTGTGTACAGTGAGTCGATACGAAAAACTGAATGAATGAAATTTGCTAAGGCAGTGCAGCGGTATTTATACTGAGCCGGCGGATCCTGGCGCAGTCAAAACGAGTTAAGCACGGACCAATCAGATTGCGTAAAATTCACCTCGGTATAGATATGGCTATTGAAAACACCGCGGCGATAGTAACAATTTTATAGCATGAGGCACTCGTGTTTTAGCTGTAAAAGCCAACATTACATTTTCTAGTTCACTTTTAATTGAATTGACATTGGAATGTTTTGAAAGAGAGCTAAACATTTTTAATAAAATCGAGTAAATATTTTAGATTCATAAACAATCCCTTGCTACACGTGAAATAATGTATTACTATACTAGCAAAGTCTAGCAATAACGGATCTGATTGGTTTACGGGGAGTTTCCGTGCATTGCTTACGCTCCTTTGTCTACAGTCATATTTCAACTACAGTGCGGCACCGGAAACCGACGGGGTTCACTGAAGCAGTCGACTCGCTCAGGATCCGCTCTAGGATCCCTAATTTGCATATTGGCGCATATAAATACCGCGGGTTATCACCAACACAAACATTACAGTATTGAACTCAACAATTTAGAATCATGGCTCCTAAAGCAAGCGGTAAAGGTGCAAAGAAGGCAGGCAAGGCCAAGGGCCGTCCACCAGGTAGTGGTACAGGAAAGAGACGCAAGCGAAGAAAGGAAAGCTACGGCATCTACATCTACAAGGTGTTGAAACAGGTGCATCCCGATACCGGTATCTCAAGCCGTGCCATGAGCATCATGAACAGCTTTGTCAACGACATCTTCGAGCGTATTGCCGGTGAAGCTTCCCGTTTAGCTCTCTACAACAAGAAGGCCACCATCTCCAGCCGTGAAGTCCAGACTGCTGTCCGTCTACTTCTGCCCGGCGAGCTCGCCAAACACGCTGTCAGTGAAGGAACTAAGGCTGTCACCAAATACACCACCTCCAAGTAAACTTGTCGTCCGACACAAAAACACAACGGCTCTTTTCAGAGCCACCCTATCTTCCAAGAAGAGATTATTTTGAACAGTATCTTAAATGTTAGTGAATGTATAGAACAGTCCAACAATTGGTTTAGAAAAAACAAATCTAATCGATGTGCGTTTTCAATGTCCTTGTAATTTTCCCATATACTATTATGATTTAATACATTATTTTCACATTGACAATAAATGGTAGCCTATATACTTAATAATAATGCAGTAATAAATTATCAAATGTGTACGTCTTTACGTGATTTTTGTGTGTGCGATACGAAGCACAACAATTCAATTTCAATTCATGTTTTTCTGGTTTTTTTTTCTCTCAATCTCAAAATACTGACAATAATATTTAAAACGAAAAGAAGCAAAATGGCGCGGACTTTATTGGGGGCTCAACCGGGACCGCTGTGTTACGCGCTTGGTTCTATAATACGCCCTCCTCGACCTGTATGTTTTTTCTCCCACGTCCGCTTAGACACGATATATAAAAGCGGCGCAGAGCGGACTTCATTATTAGTCTTGAAATTATCCAAGAAATAACTCAACATGTCTGGACGAGGTAAAGGAGGAAAGGGACTCGGAAAGGGAGGCGCCAAACGTCATCGAAAGGTTTTGCGTGATAACATCCAGGGTATCACCAAACCAGCTATCCGTCGTCTGGCTCGCCGTGGTGGTGTCAAACGTATTTCTGGTCTGATTTACGAAGAGACCCGTGGAGTCCTGAAGGTGTTCCTTGAGAACGTCATCCGTGATGCTGTCACTTACTGCGAGCACGCAAAGAGGAAGACCGTCACCGCTATGGACGTAGTCTACGCCTTGAAACGCCAGGGACGTACACTGTACGGATTCGGCGGTTAGATTGTTGCATTTTGCTTCATTCCAACAAACAAACGGCTCTTTTTAGGGCCACTAACATTCCCAAAGAGAGATAATATGCGTCTGTTTATTACTATTTGTTGTGTCAATCATAGTAAATAATAATCAAGAACCAAATATTTATGCCTTATATGATAATAATATTAAAGTTCAGTTCAATTTGATTTTTGATGTGCTTCCATCTCCATAATTATACAAAAACCAATCACAATGTTATAAATAAATACAACGCGATAGTATAAATTGTCACAATACAAGTGTATATTAATAACTTCTTAAATTAAAGGATCGTGCCTATTTTAAAGTAGGTATTGAATTTAGGCCCACGGACATAGAACTCAAAAAATGATATAATAAAGTCATCCGTGGTCTCTTGTGATTTCTATTTATTTTCCCAATAGTGTAGTTGAGTATCCGCCAAGTTCAATTTTATTGTCAATAGGGCATAACAAAAAACTATTTTTTTCTCTTCTTTTCTCGAATCTCGTTCCCCGGGGTACCGAGAGCTGATTGCATGAATGCATTGATCGTTGCCGCTAGAATAGTGTTGGTGTCGTCTGGACCAATTGGAGACTCGGCTTTATTGACCAATCGTACGACTCGCTTCGGTAACCAATCAGCAATGACGGCGCAATTTGTGAAAGAGAAAACGGCTGGTTTTTGGTATATAAAGAGTCGCCGTGGTTTGTTTATACCATATTCATTTGAATTTTGAAATAATAGAATGGCACGTACCAAGCAAACCGCACGTAAATCTACCGGGGGAAAGGCTCCTCGTAAGCAGCTGGCCACCAAGGCAGCTCGCAAATCCGCACCGGCTACCGGCGGCGTAAAGAAGCCCCATCGTTACAGGCCCGGTACCGTGGCTCTCCGTGAGATCCGTCGCTACCAGAAGAGCACCGAGCTTCTCATCCGAAAGCTGCCCTTCCAGCGTCTAGTCCGTGAGATCGCCCAGGATTTCAAGACCGAGCTTCGATTCCAGAGCTCTGCCATCATGGCACTTCAGGAGGCCAGCGAAGCTTACTTGGTCGGTCTTTTCGAAGACACCAACCTGTGTGCCATCCACGCCAAACGTGTCACTATCATGCCAAAGGACATTCAGTTGGCACGTCGCATCCGTGGTGAGCGCGCATAAGTTGTATCCAACTTGTGTTGCACACATCAATCAAAGGCTCTTTTCAGAGCCACCATAACTTCAAAAAAGAGATTTGTGTCCTGTTGTTGCTATTGGTTTTTTAATTTTATTTGAGTGTACAAAGATTCCACAAGCAGTCTGGTACTACTAAACACTTCGTATAATTTTGTCCCCCAAAAGTATGACTCATTTCTTTCTATACCCATTGACAGTAAGCCTACATTCATATCTATAAAACGAAAGGGAATAGCGACCATTTAGAACAAACATTGTAATCAAGTTGATAATTTAAAGCAAAAATAGGAGAAAACAAAATAAATGACAATAACAATATTTGCATCGAACACGTTCGTACATATACCGTAGACTCAGCCCAGTTGAGCGTTAAAACACTTTCCACGCGGCTGTTAGTTTTACCGTATACAAAACAGATTATTCAGCAATTGTCAAAGTCTATCTCAAGGATTACTGAACCAATACTAGGCATATTGGTATGTATTTCAAGGCATTTCTCGTGGGGATTGAAAATATGGTAATGAAATTAAATAATGTTGACATTTTGTAATACTTTTGTGAAACTTTGGAATGTCGTCTGCAGACGCCTGCCGCGTGGAAAGTGTTAAGTCATACAATTAATTGTTGTTGTTGTTGTTGTTGTTGTAAATACAAAATGTGTGATTTAAGATATAAATAGTTTAAATTTTCATCCAATCCACCACATTAGATATAGGCCTATGCGTGGTGGATAGATACGGTCAGTGCAGAACAAGCCATATGGATCGCTGAGATGACGTGTTTATACTCTCTGTTTTATCGCTTCTAAATGTCCTCATTACTGGACATTTCAGAAAATCAACATCATTGTTAGCTTGCTAAAGGCCAACACTTTCATGTGTCATCATGTTTTCTGGCAATAGATGAGATTTAAAGTGATAATTAAAGGAAATTTCAACAAAATCGAACAAAATTAATTTACGTTTTTGAAATTTATGCTGCAGTTTGACGAAATCATACACAACATAGGCAAAACGGGTATCTATAGACAGCTGAGACCCTAGTGTACATTGTGTTATGCTTCGGGTGATTGTCAGAAGGATAGTTACCGATACAATTCAAGTTTTCCTAGGCTATAAAGCACACCAGATGAGAAAAATTACAATAAATAAAACGCGGGCCACACTCAAACTCCAAATCATGGCGGATACGGTGATTTCACGCACGTCGCAATGAGCTTGTATAATCAAATCGTATTCGGCTGACGCTTTTTAATTTCTACTCGTTCGTTCACTTCTCACAGCGCTGTTCAACTCTAAAACTGTAAACATGGCTACTCCTCGATCTCCAGCAAAGAAGGCCACTAAGGCTAATAAGGTTGCCAAGCCACGAGTTCATCCCTCATGCTCACAAATGGTTCATGCTGCCGTTGCCGCATTGAAAGACAGACGTGGCTCGTCTTTGGCAGCAATCAAGAAATACATCGCCGCCAACTACAAGTGCGACGTTGACAAACTTAAGGCACACATCAGGAACGCCATCAAGAGTGGTGTAGCGAACGGTACTTTGGTCCAGGTAAAGGAACTGGGGCCAGTGGATCTTTCCGTCTAGGCACCAATAAGGCAGACAGCGAAAAAGCCAAGGCAAAGAAGGCCAAGGCAGCAGATCGCAAGAAGGCAGTCGCCGCCAAGAAGAAGGAGAAGAGAGAGGCAGCCAAGGAAAAGAAGGCTGCTAAGGCAAAGGCCAAGAAGACGCAACCAAGGCTAAGAAGGAAGCAAAGAAGTCGACCACCAAGACGGCGAAGAAACCAAACAAGGCAGCAACATCAACGAAGGCAGCACCGAAGAAGAAGACCGCAAAGCCAACGAAGAAGGCCGCACCAATGAAGAAGGCCGCGCCAAAGAAGAAAGCCGCACCAAAGAAGAAGGCTGCGCCAAAGAAGAAAGCAGCACCAAAGAAGAAGTAAACATCTTCTTATCCTCAATCAAACGGCTCTTTTCAGAGCCACCCTATCTTCCAAAATGAGATAATGATGCATGTATGTCTTCATTCATTATAATAATTGTAATAATTTTGTAATTTACATTTGTATTATACAATTTGCCTTAATAACTTGCCCGAAGCAAAACAAAGAAAAATAACATGAAATGCAAAAATGGTGTCGATAAATTGAATACAAAACAACAAAAACAAACACATGATTGATAACTTCAACCAATCAATTATCCATCAATATGAAGAATGAAATGATTCCTCGAAACATGATTGCAAATCGACCAAAAACTGGGCGTGAAAATCGACCAAAATAGTTTAACATTGTAAAAAACATGATGTGAAACGTTTACGTTTTTATTCTGTTGTAGTTTCCTGTTTAACTGACGTCTCTGTACAGGTTTTTTTGCGGTGTTTACACGCATATTATTAAAGCCAAATAAAACTATTTCATTGATCGCAACAGTTTTGAACCTGTTGTAAAAGAGTTTTCCAGAAAAAGAAGAATATTAACTTGCATCGCAATCGTCGTGTTTTGCAGGGTATTTTTTTGTGCAAAATCATAATATTATTAGAGTTTGAAATGCCATCTCAACGGTTTTTACTCTACATTAATTTACGGTACTTTCTTCAACATTTGATTTCAATTCAGTGAGCGTGTATTAGTTCATAGATTACGTGCTCATTGTTTAAGCAAATAATTTTAACTAGTCATCATTGTGAATGGTAATAGGCCTGTTATATATAATGATATTTCAAATTCATAATGTCTAACGCTACAATACAACTATTAAAGGGGAAACACAAACAAAATAGCCAATGTTGAGTCGAATAACACTCCCGTAAATGTGAATGAAATGGAAGATTTATGACTAACAATATAGTAACCTATAAAAATAACACCGTCAATTTATCTTTTTAGAAGTTAGGGTGGCTCTGAAAAGAGCCGTTGGTTTTAATGGTCATCTAGCTTATTTTGCCTTGGCGGTCTTCTTGGGAGAAGTACAGCTTGGATGTTGGGCAGTACACCACCCTGTGCAATGGTGACACCACTGAGAAGCTTGTTCAACTCTTCGTCGTTGCGGATGGCAAGCTGCAAGTGACGGGGATTGATCCTGGTCTTCTTGTTGTCACGGGCGGCGTTGCCGGCCAACTCGAGGATCTCAGCTGCGAGGTACTCCATCACGGCAGCCAGGTATACTGGGGCTCCGGCACCAACACGCTGGGCATAGTTGCCTTTGCGCAAAAAACGGTGCACACGACCGACGGGGAACTGAAGTCCCGCTCTTGAAGATCGGCTCTTGCCCTTAGCTCTTGCTTTTCCTCCTTTACCACGTCCAGACATGATTAATTATTTGTGTACAGTGAGTCGATACGAAAAACTGAATGAATGAAATTTGCTAAGGCAGTGCAGCGGTATTTATACTGAGCCGGCGGATCCTGGCGCAGTCAAAACGAGTTAAGCACGGACCAATCAGATTGCGTAAAATTCACCTCGGTATAGATATGGCTATTGAAAACACCGCGGCGATAGTAACAATTTTATAGCATGAGGCACTCGTGTTTTAGCTGTAAAAGCCAACATTACATTTCTAGTTCACTTTTAATTGAATTGACATTGGAATGTTTTGAAAGAGAGCTAAACATTTTTAATAAAATCGAGTAAATATTTTAGATTCATAAACAATCCCTTGCTACACGTGAAATAATGTATTACTATACTAGCAAAGTCTAGCAATAACGGATCTGATTGGTTTACGGGGAGTTTCCGTGCATTGCTTACGCTCCTTTGTCTACAGTCATATTTCAACTACAGTGCGGCACCGGAAACCGACGGGGTTCACTGAAGCAGTCGACTCGCTCAGGATCCGCTCTAGGATCCCTAATTTGCATATTGGCGCATATAAATACCGCGGGTTATCACCAACACAAACATTACAGTATTGAACTCAACAATTTAGAATCATGGCTCCTAAAGCAAGCGGTAAAGGTGCAAAGAAGGCAGGCAAGGCCAAGGGCCGTCCACCAGGTAGTGGTACAGGAAAGAGACGCAAGCGAAGAAAGGAAAGCTACGGCATCTACATCTACAAGGTGTTGAAACAGGTGCATCCCGATACCGGTATCTCAAGCCGTGCCATGAGCATCATGAACAGCTTTGTCAACGACATCTTCGAGCGTATTGCCGGTGAAGCTTCCCGTTTAGCTCTCTACAACAAGAAGGCCACCATCTCCAGCCGTGAAGTCCAGACTGCTGTCCGTCTACTTCTGCCCGGCGAGCTCGCCAAACACGCTGTCAGTGAAGGAACTAAGGCTGTCACCAAATACACCACCTCCAAGTAAACTTGTCGTCCGACACAAAACACAACGGCTCTTTTCAGAGCCACCCTATCTTCCAAGAAGAGATTATTTTGAACAGTATCTTAAATGTTAGTGAATGTATAGAACAGTCCAACAATTGGTTTAGAAAAAACAAATCTAATCGATGTGCGTTTTCAATGTCCTTGTAATTTTCCCATATACTATTATGATTTAATACATTATTTTCACATTGACAATAAATGGTAGCCTATATACTAATAATAATGCAGTAATAAATTATCAAATGTGTACGTCTTTACGTGATT
>JAYJML010000376.1:0-39468 GCA_035610835.1 Ophiura sarsii
TACAAGTTTCATTTGTCATTAAACTGCGTGCAGAAAAGCTCACAGCAGCAGTACGTAAAATAGTATATATATACATTATCATCACAATATATAATTACATACAAATGTTACTATCTAAAAGGCAAATGTTAGCGTGAGCAAGAATAGTGGTGTTTATTGGGGCTGATTCTTTTCTTTCGATTATTTATCAGGGGATAGCGCGAACGCAGTCCCCCACTACCATAAATTATACGCCCGAGTTCCCCACGTTTGGGGGAATCGCAGGCTTCAGCCAATACCGAAGTGCAATGGAAAGGCCTCGACCTGGGGGAGCTTCCTTAGTGATCAAAGCTACCCCTGCGCCAGGTAAGTATGCTGATAGTGGCGGCTATTTGCAACCCAATCCAGAATGTTAATACAAATTCCACGGTGTTTTTACGCACAGTGTTGAAATGTTGCGTGTTTTGTCTTTGTTTCTTAATTTGAGTTACATATGGATATCTTTGGTTAATGCACGCGGCTACAAAACGTTTGCCTTTTTGCGAACGTATGCACGTACGCGTGCTATCTTCAGTAGATAGTAAATACAATGCCGACAAACGGTGTCAAGTATTCTCAAATTACTCGACAGAGGGCGCTAACACGTAAATAACACCAGTCCCTCTGTTCGAAAATTAATACATTCGGGCAATACAGTTGAGTTACTTAATAGTTTTCAAGACAATTTGTTGTTCAGTTTTGTTTAGTGTCATTGTTTGTTAATCTTTTGCAATGTGCAATATCAAAACATTTAATAACACGAGGAGTTAAAAGGGTAAATTCGGCAAAGGCGATGAATAGAGCACACCTATAGTTACTGTTGAGATATTTTCGGTGTAATTTTGAAGAACCCGCTTCATGTTTGAACTATTTTCACGGCTATATCAACCCTATTCGATGAACAAAGTGTGTTGACTCGGAAGAATAAACCCTCATTCATATTCTTGTGCAAATGAATTGACCAACTGTGTACTATTCTCGTCAAAATAAGCACTTTTGTGAGGGTTAACTAGCACAAAATGCCACATCACAGCATTCGTTACACCAGTTTCCCGTTGATTTACGTTCGGTGATTTCACTGCCGTCCGCAATGACTGTATTAGAGATAACGCATCAGCAGCAGGAGTTAATTACACACGCAGTGGTTCAGCAAGCTCTATCGTCTGTATACTCTTATCGCAAGCACAGTTATCTTCACTCAACCCTCCTAAGCATCATGGCCGTATCTATATCTAAGAAGAAATCTACACCGACACATCCTCCATGCATCGACATGATCGTGGCTGCCATCACCAACTTGAAAGAGAAGAAAGGCTCTTCGGTACAAGCCATTAAGAAGTACATCGCAGCCAACTTCAGCGCAGATATGGACAAGTTAGCTACACATATTAAGAAGGCGTTCATCACCGGTGTGGCTAGCGGAAAGCTTGTGCAAACCAAAGGCAAAGGAGCATCGGGTTCCTTCAAACTCAACGCCAAAACCGTCGACACTAAAGAGAAGAAAGCCAAAGAAGCAGCTAAGAAGAAGGCGCAAAAGGAGAAGGAAGCCGCGAAGATCAAGGCCAAGAAAGAGAAACTAGCAGCTAAAAAGCAAGCAGCAAAGGAGAAAGCATCGGTCAAGAAATCCGCGCCCAAGAAGAAGTCTACAACAACTAAGAAACCCAAGAAGGCTGAAGCGGCAAAGAAGAAGACTGCTCCCAAGAAGACGGCCGCTCCCAAGAAAAAGGCCGCCGCCGCCGCAAAGAAGACACCGACCAAGAAGTCTAAGCCCAGCAAGAAAGTAGCAGCCAAGAAGAAGCCAGTCGCCAAGAAAGCAGCAAAGAAGACCAAGTAAATCTTGGTTTGCAAATAAGCATTGACTTGCTTCAAACGGCTCTTTTCAGAGCCACCCTATCTTCAAAAAAGAGAGTAATGACTATGTCCCTCATATAATAAGTTCCCTTTAACTCATAAAGTTATGACCCCCGTCCCAAAGAACACCACACACTACAACAAACAATCATACAAAAACGAGGCCAAAGACAACAGACAAACAAATGGCAACCGATCATTGAAGAACAACCACACAATAAATACACGATAAACCCTATATGTAATGATGAAACAATATACATAATTGTTTCAAATAGTACAAGTTTCATTTGTCATTAAACTGCGTGCAGAAAAGCTCACAGCAGCAGTACGTAAAATAGTATATATATACATTATCATCACAATATATAATTACATACAAATGTTACTATCTAAAAGGCAAATGTTAGCGTGAGCAAGAATAGTGGTGTTTATTGGGGCTGATTCTTTTCTTTCGATTATTTATCAGGGGATAGCGCGAACGCAGTCCCCCACTACCATAAATTATACGCCCGAGTTCCCCACGTTTGGGGGAATCGCAGGCTTCAGCCAATACCGAAGTGCAATGGAAAGGCCTCGACCTGGGGGAGCTTCCTTAGTGATCAAAGCTACCCCTGCGCCAGGTAAGTATGCTGATAGTGGCGGCTATTTGCAACCCAATCCAGAATGTTAATACAAATTCCACGGTGTTTTTACGCACAGTGTTGAAATGTTGCGTGTTTTGTCTTTGTTTCTTAATTTGAGTTACATATGGATATCTTTGGTTAATGCACGCGGCTACAAAACGTTTGCCTTTTTGCGAACGTATGCACGTACGCGTGCTATCTTCAGTAGATAGTAAATACAATGCCGACAAACGGTGTCAAGTATTCTCAAATTACTCGACAGAGGGCGCTAACACGTAAATAACACCAGTCCCTCTGTTCGAAAATTAATACATTCGGGCAATACAGTTGAGTTACTTAATAGTTTTCAAGACAATTTGTTGTTCAGTTTTGTTTAGTGTCATTGTTTGTTAATCTTTTGCAATGTGCAATATCAAAACATTTAATAACACGAGGAGTTAAAAGGGTAAATTCGGCAAAGGCGATGAATAGAGCACACCTATAGTTACTGTTGAGATATTTTCGGTGTAATTTTGAAGAACCCGCTTCATGTTTGAACTATTTTCACGGCTATATCAACCCTATTCGATGAACAAAGTGTGTTGACTCGGAAGAATAAACCCTCATTCATATTCTTGTGCAAATGAATTGACCAACTGTGTACTATTCTCGTCAAAATAAGCACTTTTGTGAGGGTTAACTAGCACAAAATGCCACATCACAGCATTCGTTACACCAGTTTCCCGTTGATTTACGTTCGGTGATTTCACTGCCGTCCGCAATGACTGTATTAGAGATAACGCATCAGCAGCAGGAGTTAATTACACACGCAGTGGTTCAGCAAGCTCTATCGTCTGTATACTCTTATCGCAAGCACAGTTATCTTCACTCAACCCTCCTAAGCATCATGGCCGTATCTATATCTAAGAAGAAATCTACACCGACACATCCTCCATGCATCGACATGATCGTGGCTGCCATCACCAACTTGAAAGAGAAGAAAGGCTCTTCGGTACAAGCCATTAAGAAGTACATCGCAGCCAACTTCAGCGCAGATATGGACAAGTTAGCTACACATATTAAGAAGGCGTTCATCACCGGTGTGGCTAGCGGAAAGCTTGTGCAAACCAAAGGCAAAGGAGCATCGGGTTCCTTCAAACTCAACGCCAAAACCGTCGACACTAAAGAGAAGAAAGCCAAAGAAGCAGCTAAGAAGAAGGCGCAAAAGGAGAAGGAAGCCGCGAAGATCAAGGCCAAGAAAGAGAAACTAGCAGCTAAAAAGCAAGCAGCAAAGGAGAAAGCATCGGTCAAGAAATCCGCGCCCAAGAAGAAGTCTACAACAACTAAGAAACCCAAGAAGGCTGAAGCGGCAAAGAAGAAGACTGCTCCCAAGAAGACGGCCGCTCCCAAGAAAAAGGCCGCCGCCGCCGCAAAGAAGACACCGACCAAGAAGTCTAAGCCCAGCAAGAAAGTAGCAGCCAAGAAGAAGCCAGTCGCCAAGAAAGCAGCAAAGAAGACCAAGTAAATCTTGGTTTGCAAATAAGCATTGACTTGCTTCAAACGGCTCTTTTCAGAGCCACCCTATCTTCAAAAAAGAGAGTAATGACTATGTCCCTCATATAATAAGTTCCCTTTAACTCATAAAGTTATGACCCCCGTCCCAAAGAACACCACACACTACAACAAACAATCATACAAAAACGAGGCCAAAGACAACAGACAAACAAATGGCAACCGATCATTGAAGAACAACCACACAATAAATACACGATAAACCCTATATGTAATGATGAAACAATATACATAATTGTTTCAAATAGTACAAGTTTCATTTGTCATTAAACTGCGTGCAGAAAAGCTCACAGCAGCAGTACGTAAAATAGTATATATATACATTATCATCACAATATATAATTACATACAAATGTTACTATCTAAAAGGCAAATGTTAGCGTGAGCAAGAATAGTGGTGTTTATTGGGGCTGATTCTTTTCTTTCGATTATTTATCAGGGGATAGCGCGAACGCAGTCCCCCACTACCATAAATTATACGCCCGAGTTCCCCACGTTTGGGGGAATCGCAGGCTTCAGCCAATACCGAAGTGCAATGGAAAGGCCTCGACCTGGGGGAGCTTCCTTAGTGATCAAAGCTACCCCTGCGCCAGGTAAGTATGCTGATAGTGGCGGCTATTTGCAACCCAATCCAGAATGTTAATACAAATTCCACGGTGTTTTTACGCACAGTGTTGAAATGTTGCGTGTTTTGTCTTTGTTTCTTAATTTGAGAGCCACCCTATCTTCAAAAAAGAGAGTAATGACTATGTCCCTCATATAATAAGTTCCCTTTAACTCATAAAGTTATGACCCCCGTCCCAAAGAACACCACACACTACAACAAACAATCATACAAAAACGAGGCCAAAGACAACAGACAAACAAATGGCAACCGATCATTGAAGAACAACCACACAATAAATACACGATAAACCCTATATGTAATGATGAAACAATATACATAATTGTTTCAAATAGTACAAGTTTCATTTGTCATTAAACTGCGTGCAGAAAAGCTCACAGCAGCAGTACGTAAAATAGTATATATATACATTATCATCACAATATATAATTACATACAAATGTTACTATCTAAAAGGCAAATGTTAGCGTGAGCAAGAATAGTGGTGTTTATTGGGGCTGATTCTTTTCTTTCGATTATTTATCAGGGGATAGCGCGAACGCAGTCCCCCACTACCATAAATTATACGCCCGAGTTCCCCACGTTTGGGGGAATCGCAGGCTTCAGCCAATACCGAAGTGCAATGGAAAGGCCTCGACCTGGGGGAGCTTCCTTAGTGATCAAAGCTACCCCTGCGCCAGGTAAGTATGCTGATAGTGGCGGCTATTTGCAACCCAATCCAGAATGTTAATACAAATTCCACGGTGTTTTTACGCACAGTGTTGAAATGTTGCGTGTTTTGTCTTTGTTTCTTAATTTGAGTTACATATGGATATCTTTGGTTAATGCACGCGGCTACAAAACGTTTGCCTTTTTGCGAACGTATGCACGTACGCGTGCTATCTTCAGTAGATAGTAAATACAATGCCGACAAACGGTGTCAAGTATTCTCAAATTACTCGACAGAGGGCGCTAACACGTAAATAACACCAGTCCCTCTGTTCGAAAATTAATACATTCGGGCAATACAGTTGAGTTACTTAATAGTTTTCAAGACAATTTGTTGTTCAGTTTTGTTTAGTGTCATTGTTTGTTAATCTTTTGCAATGTGCAATATCAAAACATTTAATAACACGAGGAGTTAAAAGGGTAAATTCGGCAAAGGCGATGAATAGAGCACACCTATAGTTACTGTTGAGATATTTTCGGTGTAATTTTGAAGAACCCGCTTCATGTTTGAACTATTTTCACGGCTATATCAACCCTATTCGATGAACAAAGTGTGTTGACTCGGAAGAATAAACCCTCATTCATATTCTTGTGCAAATGAATTGACCAACTGTGTACTATTCTCGTCAAAATAAGCACTTTTGTGAGGGTTAACTAGCACAAAATGCCACATCACAGCATTCGTTACACCAGTTTCCCGTTGATTTACGTTCGGTGATTTCACTGCCGTCCGCAATGACTGTATTAGAGATAACGCATCAGCAGCAGGAGTTAATTACACACGCAGTGGTTCAGCAAGCTCTATCGTCTGTATACTCTTATCGCAAGCACAGTTATCTTCACTCAACCCTCCTAAGCATCATGGCCGTATCTATATCTAAGAAGAAATCTACACCGACACATCCTCCATGCATCGACATGATCGTGGCTGCCATCACCAACTTGAAAGAGAAGAAAGGCTCTTCGGTACAAGCCATTAAGAAGTACATCGCAGCCAACTTCAGCGCAGATATGGACAAGTTAGCTACACATATTAAGAAGGCGTTCATCACCGGTGTGGCTAGCGGAAAGCTTGTGCAAACCAAAGGCAAAGGAGCATCGGGTTCCTTCAAACTCAACGCCAAAACCGTCGACACTAAAGAGAAGAAAGCCAAAGAAGCAGCTAAGAAGAAGGCGCAAAAGGAGAAGGAAGCCGCGAAGATCAAGGCCAAGAAAGAGAAACTAGCAGCTAAAAAGCAAGCAGCAAAGGAGAAAGCATCGGTCAAGAAATCCGCGCCCAAGAAGAAGTCTACAACAACTAAGAAACCCAAGAAGGCTGAAGCGGCAAAGAAGAAGACTGCTCCCAAGAAGACGGCCGCTCCCAAGAAAAAGGCCGCCGCCGCCGCAAAGAAGACACCGACCAAGAAGTCTAAGCCCAGCAAGAAAGTAGCAGCCAAGAAGAAGCCAGTCGCCAAGAAAGCAGCAAAGAAGACCAAGTAAATCTTGGTTTGCAAATAAGCATTGACTTGCTTCAAACGGCTCTTTTCAGAGCCACCCTATCTTCAAAAAAGAGAGTAATGACTATGTCCCTCATATAATAAGTTCCCTTTAACTCATAAAGTTATGACCCCCGTCCCAAAGAACACCACACACTACAACAAACAATCATACAAAAACGAGGCCAAAGACAACAGACAAACAAATGGCAACCGATCATTGAAGAACAACCACACAATAAATACACGATAAACCCTATATGTAATGATGAAACAATATACATAATTGTTTCAAATAGTACAAGTTTCATTTGTCATTAAACTGCGTGCAGAAAAGCTCACAGCAGCAGTACGTAAAATAGTATATATATACATTATCATCACAATATATAATTACATACAAATGTTACTATCTAAAAGGCAAATGTTAGCGTGAGCAAGAATAGTGGTGTTTATTGGGGCTGATTCTTTTCTTTCGATTATTTATCAGGGGATAGCGCGAACGCAGTCCCCCACTACCATAAATTATACGCCCGAGTTCCCCACGTTTGGGGGAATCGCAGGCTTCAGCCAATACCGAAGTGCAATGGAAAGGCCTCGACCTGGGGGAGCTTCCTTAGTGATCAAAGCTACCCCTGCGCCAGGTAAGTATGCTGATAGTGGCGGCTATTTGCAACCCAATCCAGAATGTTAATACAAATTCCACGGTGTTTTTACGCACAGTGTTGAAATGTTGCGTGTTTTGTCTTTGTTTCTTAATTTGAGTTACATATGGATATCTTTGGTTAATGCACGCGGCTACAAAACGTTTGCCTTTTTGCGAACGTATGCACGTACGCGTGCTATCTTCAGTAGATAGTAAATACAATGCCGACAAACGGTGTCAAGTATTCTCAAATTACTCGACAGAGGGCGCTAACACGTAAATAACACCAGTCCCTCTGTTCGAAAATTAATACATTCGGGCAATACAGTTGAGTTACTTAATAGTTTTCAAGACAATTTGTTGTTCAGTTTTGTTTAGTGTCATTGTTTGTTAATCTTTTGCAATGTGCAATATCAAAACATTTAATAACACGAGGAGTTAAAAGGGTAAATTCGGCAAAGGCGATGAATAGAGCACACCTATAGTTACTGTTGAGATATTTTCGGTGTAATTTTGAAGAACCCGCTTCATGTTTGAACTATTTTCACGGCTATATCAACCCTATTCGATGAACAAAGTGTGTTGACTCGGAAGAATAAACCCTCATTCATATTCTTGTGCAAATGAATTGACCAACTGTGTACTATTCTCGTCAAAATAAGCACTTTTGTGAGGGTTAACTAGCACAAAATGCCACATCACAGCATTCGTTACACCAGTTTCCCGTTGATTTACGTTCGGTGATTTCACTGCCGTCCGCAATGACTGTATTAGAGATAACGCATCAGCAGCAGGAGTTAATTACACACGCAGTGGTTCAGCAAGCTCTATCGTCTGTATACTCTTATCGCAAGCACAGTTATCTTCACTCAACCCTCCTAAGCATCATGGCCGTATCTATATCTAAGAAGAAATCTACACCGACACATCCTCCATGCATCGACATGATCGTGGCTGCCATCACCAACTTGAAAGAGAAGAAAGGCTCTTCGGTACAAGCCATTAAGAAGTACATCGCAGCCAACTTCAGCGCAGATATGGACAAGTTAGCTACACATATTAAGAAGGCGTTCATCACCGGTGTGGCTAGCGGAAAGCTTGTGCAAACCAAAGGCAAAGGAGCATCGGGTTCCTTCAAACTCAACGCCAAAACCGTCGACACTAAAGAGAAGAAAGCCAAAGAAGCAGCTAAGAAGAAGGCGCAAAAGGAGAAGGAAGCCGCGAAGATCAAGGCCAAGAAAGAGAAACTAGCAGCTAAAAAGCAAGCAGCAAAGGAGAAAGCATCGGTCAAGAAATCCGCGCCCAAGAAGAAGTCTACAACAACTAAGAAACCCAAGAAGGCTGAAGCGGCAAAGAAGAAGACTGCTCCCAAGAAGACGGCCGCTCCCAAGAAAAAGGCCGCCGCCGCCGCAAAGAAGACACCGACCAAGAAGTCTAAGCCCAGCAAGAAAGTAGCAGCCAAGAAGAAGCCAGTCGCCAAGAAAGCAGCAAAGAAGACCAAGTAAATCTTGGTTTGCAAATAAGCATTGACTTGCTTCAAACGGCTCTTTTCAGAGCCACCCTATCTTCAAAAAAGAGAGTAATGACTATGTCCCTCATATAATAAGTTCCCTTTAACTCATAAAGTTATGACCCCCGTCCCAAAGAACACCACACACTACAACAAACAATCATACAAAAACGAGGCCAAAGACAACAGACAAACAAATGGCAACCGATCATTGAAGAACAACCACACAATAAATACACGATAAACCCTATATGTAATGATGAAACAATATACATAATTGTTTCAAATAGTACAAGTTTCATTTGTCATTAAACTGCGTGCAGAAAAGCTCACAGCAGCAGTACGTAAAATAGTATATATATACATTATCATCACAATATATAATTACATACAAATGTTACTATCTAAAAGGCAAATGTTAGCGTGAGCAAGAATAGTGGTGTTTATTGGGGCTGATTCTTTTCTTTCGATTATTTATCAGGGGATAGCGCGAACGCAGTCCCCCACTACCATAAATTATACGCCCGAGTTCCCCACGTTTGGGGGAATCGCAGGCTTCAGCCAATACCGAAGTGCAATGGAAAGGCCTCGACCTGGGGGAGCTTCCTTAGTGATCAAAGCTACCCCTGCGCCAGGTAAGTATGCTGATAGTGGCGGCTATTTGCAACCCAATCCAGAATGTTAATACAAATTCCACGGTGTTTTTACGCACAGTGTTGAAATGTTGCGTGTTTTGTCTTTGTTTCTTAATTTGAGAGCCACCCTATCTTCAAAAAAGAGAGTAATGACTATGTCCCTCATATAATAAGTTCCCTTTAACTCATAAAGTTATGACCCCCGTCCCAAAGAACACCACACACTACAACAAACAATCATACAAAAACGAGGCCAAAGACAACAGACAAACAAATGGCAACCGATCATTGAAGAACAACCACACAATAAATACACGATAAACCCTATATGTAATGATGAAACAATATACATAATTGTTTCAAATAGTACAAGTTTCATTTGTCATTAAACTGCGTGCAGAAAAGCTCACAGCAGCAGTACGTAAAATAGTATATATATACATTATCATCACAATATATAATTACATACAAATGTTACTATCTAAAAGGCAAATGTTAGCGTGAGCAAGAATAGTGGTGTTTATTGGGGCTGATTCTTTTCTTTCGATTATTTATCAGGGGATAGCGCGAACGCAGTCCCCCACTACCATAAATTATACGCCCGAGTTCCCCACGTTTGGGGGAATCGCAGGCTTCAGCCAATACCGAAGTGCAATGGAAAGGCCTCGACCTGGGGGAGCTTCCTTAGTGATCAAAGCTACCCCTGCGCCAGGTAAGTATGCTGATAGTGGCGGCTATTTGCAACCCAATCCAGAATGTTAATACAAATTCCACGGTGTTTTTACGCACAGTGTTGAAATGTTGCGTGTTTTGTCTTTGTTTCTTAATTTGAGTTACATATGGATATCTTTGGTTAATGCACGCGGCTACAAAACGTTTGCCTTTTTGCGAACGTATGCACGTACGCGTGCTATCTTCAGTAGATAGTAAATACAATGCCGACAAACGGTGTCAAGTATTCTCAAATTACTCGACAGAGGGCGCTAACACGTAAATAACACCAGTCCCTCTGTTCGAAAATTAATACATTCGGGCAATACAGTTGAGTTACTTAATAGTTTTCAAGACAATTTGTTGTTCAGTTTTGTTTAGTGTCATTGTTTGTTAATCTTTTGCAATGTGCAATATCAAAACATTTAATAACACGAGGAGTTAAAAGGGTAAATTCGGCAAAGGCGATGAATAGAGCACACCTATAGTTACTGTTGAGATATTTTCGGTGTAATTTTGAAGAACCCGCTTCATGTTTGAACTATTTTCACGGCTATATCAACCCTATTCGATGAACAAAGTGTGTTGACTCGGAAGAATAAACCCTCATTCATATTCTTGTGCAAATGAATTGACCAACTGTGTACTATTCTCGTCAAAATAAGCACTTTTGTGAGGGTTAACTAGCACAAAATGCCACATCACAGCATTCGTTACACCAGTTTCCCGTTGATTTACGTTCGGTGATTTCACTGCCGTCCGCAATGACTGTATTAGAGATAACGCATCAGCAGCAGGAGTTAATTACACACGCAGTGGTTCAGCAAGCTCTATCGTCTGTATACTCTTATCGCAAGCACAGTTATCTTCACTCAACCCTCCTAAGCATCATGGCCGTATCTATATCTAAGAAGAAATCTACACCGACACATCCTCCATGCATCGACATGATCGTGGCTGCCATCACCAACTTGAAAGAGAAGAAAGGCTCTTCGGTACAAGCCATTAAGAAGTACATCGCAGCCAACTTCAGCGCAGATATGGACAAGTTAGCTACACATATTAAGAAGGCGTTCATCACCGGTGTGGCTAGCGGAAAGCTTGTGCAAACCAAAGGCAAAGGAGCATCGGGTTCCTTCAAACTCAACGCCAAAACCGTCGACACTAAAGAGAAGAAAGCCAAAGAAGCAGCTAAGAAGAAGGCGCAAAAGGAGAAGGAAGCCGCGAAGATCAAGGCCAAGAAAGAGAAACTAGCAGCTAAAAAGCAAGCAGCAAAGGAGAAAGCATCGGTCAAGAAATCCGCGCCCAAGAAGAAGTCTACAACAACTAAGAAACCCAAGAAGGCTGAAGCGGCAAAGAAGAAGACTGCTCCCAAGAAGACGGCCGCTCCCAAGAAAAAGGCCGCCGCCGCCGCAAAGAAGACACCGACCAAGAAGTCTAAGCCCAGCAAGAAAGTAGCAGCCAAGAAGAAGCCAGTCGCCAAGAAAGCAGCAAAGAAGACCAAGTAAATCTTGGTTTGCAAATAAGCATTGACTTGCTTCAAACGGCTCTTTTCAGAGCCACCCTATCTTCAAAAAAGAGAGTAATGACTATGTCCCTCATATAATAAGTTCCCTTTAACTCATAAAGTTATGACCCCCGTCCCAAAGAACACCACACACTACAACAAACAATCATACAAAAACGAGGCCAAAGACAACAGACAAACAAATGGCAACCGATCATTGAAGAACAACCACACAATAAATACACGATAAACCCTATATGTAATGATGAAACAATATACATAATTGTTTCAAATAGTACAAGTTTCATTTGTCATTAAACTGCGTGCAGAAAAGCTCACAGCAGCAGTACGTAAAATAGTATATATATACATTATCATCACAATATATAATTACATACAAATGTTACTATCTAAAAGGCAAATGTTAGCGTGAGCAAGAATAGTGGTGTTTATTGGGGCTGATTCTTTTCTTTCGATTATTTATCAGGGGATAGCGCGAACGCAGTCCCCCACTACCATAAATTATACGCCCGAGTTCCCCACGTTTGGGGGAATCGCAGGCTTCAGCCAATACCGAAGTGCAATGGAAAGGCCTCGACCTGGGGGAGCTTCCTTAGTGATCAAAGCTACCCCTGCGCCAGGTAAGTATGCTGATAGTGGCGGCTATTTGCAACCCAATCCAGAATGTTAATACAAATTCCACGGTGTTTTTACGCACAGTGTTGAAATGTTGCGTGTTTTGTCTTTGTTTCTTAATTTGAGTTACATATGGATATCTTTGGTTAATGCACGCGGCTACAAAACGTTTGCCTTTTTGCGAACGTATGCACGTACGCGTGCTATCTTCAGTAGATAGTAAATACAATGCCGACAAACGGTGTCAAGTATTCTCAAATTACTCGACAGAGGGCGCTAACACGTAAATAACACCAGTCCCTCTGTTCGAAAATTAATACATTCGGGCAATACAGTTGAGTTACTTAATAGTTTTCAAGACAATTTGTTGTTCAGTTTTGTTTAGTGTCATTGTTTGTTAATCTTTTGCAATGTGCAATATCAAAACATTTAATAACACGAGGAGTTAAAAGGGTAAATTCGGCAAAGGCGATGAATAGAGCACACCTATAGTTACTGTTGAGATATTTTCGGTGTAATTTTGAAGAACCCGCTTCATGTTTGAACTATTTTCACGGCTATATCAACCCTATTCGATGAACAAAGTGTGTTGACTCGGAAGAATAAACCCTCATTCATATTCTTGTGCAAATGAATTGACCAACTGTGTACTATTCTCGTCAAAATAAGCACTTTTGTGAGGGTTAACTAGCACAAAATGCCACATCACAGCATTCGTTACACCAGTTTCCCGTTGATTTACGTTCGGTGATTTCACTGCCGTCCGCAATGACTGTATTAGAGATAACGCATCAGCAGCAGGAGTTAATTACACACGCAGTGGTTCAGCAAGCTCTATCGTCTGTATACTCTTATCGCAAGCACAGTTATCTTCACTCAACCCTCCTAAGCATCATGGCCGTATCTATATCTAAGAAGAAATCTACACCGACACATCCTCCATGCATCGACATGATCGTGGCTGCCATCACCAACTTGAAAGAGAAGAAAGGCTCTTCGGTACAAGCCATTAAGAAGTACATCGCAGCCAACTTCAGCGCAGATATGGACAAGTTAGCTACACATATTAAGAAGGCGTTCATCACCGGTGTGGCTAGCGGAAAGCTTGTGCAAACCAAAGGCAAAGGAGCATCGGGTTCCTTCAAACTCAACGCCAAAACCGTCGACACTAAAGAGAAGAAAGCCAAAGAAGCAGCTAAGAAGAAGGCGCAAAAGGAGAAGGAAGCCGCGAAGATCAAGGCCAAGAAAGAGAAACTAGCAGCTAAAAAGCAAGCAGCAAAGGAGAAAGCATCGGTCAAGAAATCCGCGCCCAAGAAGAAGTCTACAACAACTAAGAAACCCAAGAAGGCTGAAGCGGCAAAGAAGAAGACTGCTCCCAAGAAGACGGCCGCTCCCAAGAAAAAGGCCGCCGCCGCCGCAAAGAAGACACCGACCAAGAAGTCTAAGCCCAGCAAGAAAGTAGCAGCCAAGAAGAAGCCAGTCGCCAAGAAAGCAGCAAAGAAGACCAAGTAAATCTTGGTTTGCAAATAAGCATTGACTTGCTTCAAACGGCTCTTTTCAGAGCCACCCTATCTTCAAAAAAGAGAGTAATGACTATGTCCCTCATATAATAAGTTCCCTTTAACTCATAAAGTTATGACCCCCGTCCCAAAGAACACCACACACTACAACAAACAATCATACAAAAACGAGGCCAAAGACAACAGACAAACAAATGGCAACCGATCATTGAAGAACAACCACACAATAAATACACGATAAACCCTATATGTAATGATGAAACAATATACATAATTGTTTCAAATAGTACAAGTTTCATTTGTCATTAAACTGCGTGCAGAAAAGCTCACAGCAGCAGTACGTAAAATAGTATATATATACATTATCATCACAATATATAATTACATACAAATGTTACTATCTAAAAGGCAAATGTTAGCGTGAGCAAGAATAGTGGTGTTTATTGGGGCTGATTCTTTTCTTTCGATTATTTATCAGGGGATAGCGCGAACGCAGTCCCCCACTACCATAAATTATACGCCCGAGTTCCCCACGTTTGGGGGAATCGCAGGCTTCAGCCAATACCGAAGTGCAATGGAAAGGCCTCGACCTGGGGGAGCTTCCTTAGTGATCAAAGCTACCCCTGCGCCAGGTAAGTATGCTGATAGTGGCGGCTATTTGCAACCCAATCCAGAATGTTAATACAAATTCCACGGTGTTTTTACGCACAGTGTTGAAATGTTGCGTGTTTTGTCTTTGTTTCTTAATTTGAGTTACATATGGATATCTTTGGTTAATGCACGCGGCTACAAAACGTTTGCCTTTTTGCGAACGTATGCACGTACGCGTGCTATCTTCAGTAGATAGTAAATACAATGCCGACAAACGGTGTCAAGTATTCTCAAATTACTCGACAGAGGGCGCTAACACGTAAATAACACCAGTCCCTCTGTTCGAAAATTAATACATTCGGGCAATACAGTTGAGTTACTTAATAGTTTTCAAGACAATTTGTTGTTCAGTTTTGTTTAGTGTCATTGTTTGTTAATCTTTTGCAATGTGCAATATCAAAACATTTAATAACACGAGGAGTTAAAAGGGTAAATTCGGCAAAGGCGATGAATAGAGCACACCTATAGTTACTGTTGAGATATTTTCGGTGTAATTTTGAAGAACCCGCTTCATGTTTGAACTATTTTCACGGCTATATCAACCCTATTCGATGAACAAAGTGTGTTGACTCGGAAGAATAAACCCTCATTCATATTCTTGTGCAAATGAATTGACCAACTGTGTACTATTCTCGTCAAAATAAGCACTTTTGTGAGGGTTAACTAGCACAAAATGCCACATCACAGCATTCGTTACACCAGTTTCCCGTTGATTTACGTTCGGTGATTTCACTGCCGTCCGCAATGACTGTATTAGAGATAACGCATCAGCAGCAGGAGTTAATTACACACGCAGTGGTTCAGCAAGCTCTATCGTCTGTATACTCTTATCGCAAGCACAGTTATCTTCACTCAACCCTCCTAAGCATCATGGCCGTATCTATATCTAAGAAGAAATCTACACCGACACATCCTCCATGCATCGACATGATCGTGGCTGCCATCACCAACTTGAAAGAGAAGAAAGGCTCTTCGGTACAAGCCATTAAGAAGTACATCGCAGCCAACTTCAGCGCAGATATGGACAAGTTAGCTACACATATTAAGAAGGCGTTCATCACCGGTGTGGCTAGCGGAAAGCTTGTGCAAACCAAAGGCAAAGGAGCATCGGGTTCCTTCAAACTCAACGCCAAAACCGTCGACACTAAAGAGAAGAAAGCCAAAGAAGCAGCTAAGAAGAAGGCGCAAAAGGAGAAGGAAGCCGCGAAGATCAAGGCCAAGAAAGAGAAACTAGCAGCTAAAAAGCAAGCAGCAAAGGAGAAAGCATCGGTCAAGAAATCCGCGCCCAAGAAGAAGTCTACAACAACTAAGAAACCCAAGAAGGCTGAAGCGGCAAAGAAGAAGACTGCTCCCAAGAAGACGGCCGCTCCCAAGAAAAAGGCCGCCGCCGCCGCAAAGAAGACACCGACCAAGAAGTCTAAGCCCAGCAAGAAAGTAGCAGCCAAGAAGAAGCCAGTCGCCAAGAAAGCAGCAAAGAAGACCAAGTAAATCTTGGTTTGCAAATAAGCATTGACTTGCTTCAAACGGCTCTTTTCAGAGCCACCCTATCTTCAAAAAAGAGAGTAATGACTATGTCCCTCATATAATAAGTTCCCTTTAACTCATAAAGTTATGACCCCCGTCCCAAAGAACACCACACACTACAACAAACAATCATACAAAAACGAGGCCAAAGACAACAGACAAACAAATGGCAACCGATCATTGAAGAACAACCACACAATAAATACACGATAAACCCTATATGTAATGATGAAACAATATACATAATTGTTTCAAATAGTACAAGTTTCATTTGTCATTAAACTGCGTGCAGAAAAGCTCACAGCAGCAGTACGTAAAATAGTATATATATACATTATCATCACAATATATAATTACATACAAATGTTACTATCTAAAAGGCAAATGTTAGCGTGAGCAAGAATAGTGGTGTTTATTGGGGCTGATTCTTTTCTTTCGATTATTTATCAGGGGATAGCGCGAACGCAGTCCCCCACTACCATAAATTATACGCCCGAGTTCCCCACGTTTGGGGGAATCGCAGGCTTCAGCCAATACCGAAGTGCAATGGAAAGGCCTCGACCTGGGGGAGCTTCCTTAGTGATCAAAGCTACCCCTGCGCCAGGTAAGTATGCTGATAGTGGCGGCTATTTGCAACCCAATCCAGAATGTTAATACAAATTCCACGGTGTTTTTACGCACAGTGTTGAAATGTTGCGTGTTTTGTCTTTGTTTCTTAATTTGAGAGCCACCCTATCTTCAAAAAAGAGAGTAATGACTATGTCCCTCATATAATAAGTTCCCTTTAACTCATAAAGTTATGACCCCCGTCCCAAAGAACACCACACACTACAACAAACAATCATACAAAAACGAGGCCAAAGACAACAGACAAACAAATGGCAACCGATCATTGAAGAACAACCACACAATAAATACACGATAAACCCTATATGTAATGATGAAACAATATACATAATTGTTTCAAATAGTACAAGTTTCATTTGTCATTAAACTGCGTGCAGAAAAGCTCACAGCAGCAGTACGTAAAATAGTATATATATACATTATCATCACAATATATAATTACATACAAATGTTACTATCTAAAAGGCAAATGTTAGCGTGAGCAAGAATAGTGGTGTTTATTGGGGCTGATTCTTTTCTTTCGATTATTTATCAGGGGATAGCGCGAACGCAGTCCCCCACTACCATAAATTATACGCCCGAGTTCCCCACGTTTGGGGGAATCGCAGGCTTCAGCCAATACCGAAGTGCAATGGAAAGGCCTCGACCTGGGGGAGCTTCCTTAGTGATCAAAGCTACCCCTGCGCCAGGTAAGTATGCTGATAGTGGCGGCTATTTGCAACCCAATCCAGAATGTTAATACAAATTCCACGGTGTTTTTACGCACAGTGTTGAAATGTTGCGTGTTTTGTCTTTGTTTCTTAATTTGAGTTACATATGGATATCTTTGGTTAATGCACGCGGCTACAAAACGTTTGCCTTTTTGCGAACGTATGCACGTACGCGTGCTATCTTCAGTAGATAGTAAATACAATGCCGACAAACGGTGTCAAGTATTCTCAAATTACTCGACAGAGGGCGCTAACACGTAAATAACACCAGTCCCTCTGTTCGAAAATTAATACATTCGGGCAATACAGTTGAGTTACTTAATAGTTTTCAAGACAATTTGTTGTTCAGTTTTGTTTAGTGTCATTGTTTGTTAATCTTTTGCAATGTGCAATATCAAAACATTTAATAACACGAGGAGTTAAAAGGGTAAATTCGGCAAAGGCGATGAATAGAGCACACCTATAGTTACTGTTGAGATATTTTCGGTGTAATTTTGAAGAACCCGCTTCATGTTTGAACTATTTTCACGGCTATATCAACCCTATTCGATGAACAAAGTGTGTTGACTCGGAAGAATAAACCCTCATTCATATTCTTGTGCAAATGAATTGACCAACTGTGTACTATTCTCGTCAAAATAAGCACTTTTGTGAGGGTTAACTAGCACAAAATGCCACATCACAGCATTCGTTACACCAGTTTCCCGTTGATTTACGTTCGGTGATTTCACTGCCGTCCGCAATGACTGTATTAGAGATAACGCATCAGCAGCAGGAGTTAATTACACACGCAGTGGTTCAGCAAGCTCTATCGTCTGTATACTCTTATCGCAAGCACAGTTATCTTCACTCAACCCTCCTAAGCATCATGGCCGTATCTATATCTAAGAAGAAATCTACACCGACACATCCTCCATGCATCGACATGATCGTGGCTGCCATCACCAACTTGAAAGAGAAGAAAGGCTCTTCGGTACAAGCCATTAAGAAGTACATCGCAGCCAACTTCAGCGCAGATATGGACAAGTTAGCTACACATATTAAGAAGGCGTTCATCACCGGTGTGGCTAGCGGAAAGCTTGTGCAAACCAAAGGCAAAGGAGCATCGGGTTCCTTCAAACTCAACGCCAAAACCGTCGACACTAAAGAGAAGAAAGCCAAAGAAGCAGCTAAGAAGAAGGCGCAAAAGGAGAAGGAAGCCGCGAAGATCAAGGCCAAGAAAGAGAAACTAGCAGCTAAAAAGCAAGCAGCAAAGGAGAAAGCATCGGTCAAGAAATCCGCGCCCAAGAAGAAGTCTACAACAACTAAGAAACCCAAGAAGGCTGAAGCGGCAAAGAAGAAGACTGCTCCCAAGAAGACGGCCGCTCCCAAGAAAAAGGCCGCCGCCGCCGCAAAGAAGACACCGACCAAGAAGTCTAAGCCCAGCAAGAAAGTAGCAGCCAAGAAGAAGCCAGTCGCCAAGAAAGCAGCAAAGAAGACCAAGTAAATCTTGGTTTGCAAATAAGCATTGACTTGCTTCAAACGGCTCTTTTCAGAGCCACCCTATCTTCAAAAAAGAGAGTAATGACTATGTCCCTCATATAATAAGTTCCCTTTAACTCATAAAGTTATGACCCCCGTCCCAAAGAACACCACACACTACAACAAACAATCATACAAAAACGAGGCCAAAGACAACAGACAAACAAATGGCAACCGATCATTGAAGAACAACCACACAATAAATACACGATAAACCCTATATGTAATGATGAAACAATATACATAATTGTTTCAAATAGTACAAGTTTCATTTGTCATTAAACTGCGTGCAGAAAAGCTCACAGCAGCAGTACGTAAAATAGTATATATATACATTATCATCACAATATATAATTACATACAAATGTTACTATCTAAAAGGCAAATGTTAGCGTGAGCAAGAATAGTGGTGTTTATTGGGGCTGATTCTTTTCTTTCGATTATTTATCAGGGGATAGCGCGAACGCAGTCCCCCACTACCATAAATTATACGCCCGAGTTCCCCACGTTTGGGGGAATCGCAGGCTTCAGCCAATACCGAAGTGCAATGGAAAGGCCTCGACCTGGGGGAGCTTCCTTAGTGATCAAAGCTACCCCTGCGCCAGGTAAGTATGCTGATAGTGGCGGCTATTTGCAACCCAATCCAGAATGTTAATACAAATTCCACGGTGTTTTTACGCACAGTGTTGAAATGTTGCGTGTTTTGTCTTTGTTTCTTAATTTGAGAGCCACCCTATCTTCAAAAAAGAGAGTAATGACTATGTCCCTCATATAATAAGTTCCCTTTAACTCATAAAGTTATGACCCCCGTCCCAAAGAACACCACACACTACAACAAACAATCATACAAAAACGAGGCCAAAGACAACAGACAAACAAATGGCAACCGATCATTGAAGAACAACCACACAATAAATACACGATAAACCCTATATGTAATGATGAAACAATATACATAATTGTTTCAAATAGTACAAGTTTCATTTGTCATTAAACTGCGTGCAGAAAAGCTCACAGCAGCAGTACGTAAAATAGTATATATATACATTATCATCACAATATATAATTACATACAAATGTTACTATCTAAAAGGCAAATGTTAGCGTGAGCAAGAATAGTGGTGTTTATTGGGGCTGATTCTTTTCTTTCGATTATTTATCAGGGGATAGCGCGAACGCAGTCCCCCACTACCATAAATTATACGCCCGAGTTCCCCACGTTTGGGGGAATCGCAGGCTTCAGCCAATACCGAAGTGCAATGGAAAGGCCTCGACCTGGGGGAGCTTCCTTAGTGATCAAAGCTACCCCTGCGCCAGGTAAGTATGCTGATAGTGGCGGCTATTTGCAACCCAATCCAGAATGTTAATACAAATTCCACGGTGTTTTTACGCACAGTGTTGAAATGTTGCGTGTTTTGTCTTTGTTTCTTAATTTGAGTTACATATGGATATCTTTGGTTAATGCACGCGGCTACAAAACGTTTGCCTTTTTGCGAACGTATGCACGTACGCGTGCTATCTTCAGTAGATAGTAAATACAATGCCGACAAACGGTGTCAAGTATTCTCAAATTACTCGACAGAGGGCGCTAACACGTAAATAACACCAGTCCCTCTGTTCGAAAATTAATACATTCGGGCAATACAGTTGAGTTACTTAATAGTTTTCAAGACAATTTGTTGTTCAGTTTTGTTTAGTGTCATTGTTTGTTAATCTTTTGCAATGTGCAATATCAAAACATTTAATAACACGAGGAGTTAAAAGGGTAAATTCGGCAAAGGCGATGAATAGAGCACACCTATAGTTACTGTTGAGATATTTTCGGTGTAATTTTGAAGAACCCGCTTCATGTTTGAACTATTTTCACGGCTATATCAACCCTATTCGATGAACAAAGTGTGTTGACTCGGAAGAATAAACCCTCATTCATATTCTTGTGCAAATGAATTGACCAACTGTGTACTATTCTCGTCAAAATAAGCACTTTTGTGAGGGTTAACTAGCACAAAATGCCACATCACAGCATTCGTTACACCAGTTTCCCGTTGATTTACGTTCGGTGATTTCACTGCCGTCCGCAATGACTGTATTAGAGATAACGCATCAGCAGCAGGAGTTAATTACACACGCAGTGGTTCAGCAAGCTCTATCGTCTGTATACTCTTATCGCAAGCACAGTTATCTTCACTCAACCCTCCTAAGCATCATGGCCGTATCTATATCTAAGAAGAAATCTACACCGACACATCCTCCATGCATCGACATGATCGTGGCTGCCATCACCAACTTGAAAGAGAAGAAAGGCTCTTCGGTACAAGCCATTAAGAAGTACATCGCAGCCAACTTCAGCGCAGATATGGACAAGTTAGCTACACATATTAAGAAGGCGTTCATCACCGGTGTGGCTAGCGGAAAGCTTGTGCAAACCAAAGGCAAAGGAGCATCGGGTTCCTTCAAACTCAACGCCAAAACCGTCGACACTAAAGAGAAGAAAGCCAAAGAAGCAGCTAAGAAGAAGGCGCAAAAGGAGAAGGAAGCCGCGAAGATCAAGGCCAAGAAAGAGAAACTAGCAGCTAAAAAGCAAGCAGCAAAGGAGAAAGCATCGGTCAAGAAATCCGCGCCCAAGAAGAAGTCTACAACAACTAAGAAACCCAAGAAGGCTGAAGCGGCAAAGAAGAAGACTGCTCCCAAGAAGACGGCCGCTCCCAAGAAAAAGGCCGCCGCCGCCGCAAAGAAGACACCGACCAAGAAGTCTAAGCCCAGCAAGAAAGTAGCAGCCAAGAAGAAGCCAGTCGCCAAGAAAGCAGCAAAGAAGACCAAGTAAATCTTGGTTTGCAAATAAGCATTGACTTGCTTCAAACGGCTCTTTTCAGAGCCACCCTATCTTCAAAAAAGAGAGTAATGACTATGTCCCTCATATAATAAGTTCCCTTTAACTCATAAAGTTATGACCCCCGTCCCAAAGAACACCACACACTACAACAAACAATCATACAAAAACGAGGCCAAAGACAACAGACAAACAAATGGCAACCGATCATTGAAGAACAACCACACAATAAATACACGATAAACCCTATATGTAATGATGAAACAATATACATAATTGTTTCAAATAGTACAAGTTTCATTTGTCATTAAACTGCGTGCAGAAAAGCTCACAGCAGCAGTACGTAAAATAGTATATATATACATTATCATCACAATATATAATTACATACAAATGTTACTATCTAAAAGGCAAATGTTAGCGTGAGCAAGAATAGTGGTGTTTATTGGGGCTGATTCTTTTCTTTCGATTATTTATCAGGGGATAGCGCGAACGCAGTCCCCCACTACCATAAATTATACGCCCGAGTTCCCCACGTTTGGGGGAATCGCAGGCTTCAGCCAATACCGAAGTGCAATGGAAAGGCCTCGACCTGGGGGAGCTTCCTTAGTGATCAAAGCTACCCCTGCGCCAGGTAAGTATGCTGATAGTGGCGGCTATTTGCAACCCAATCCAGAATGTTAATACAAATTCCACGGTGTTTTTACGCACAGTGTTGAAATGTTGCGTGTTTTGTCTTTGTTTCTTAATTTGAGAGCCACCCTATCTTCAAAAAAGAGAGTAATGACTATGTCCCTCATATAATAAGTTCCCTTTAACTCATAAAGTTATGACCCCCGTCCCAAAGAACACCACACACTACAACAAACAATCATACAAAAACGAGGCCAAAGACAACAGACAAACAAATGGCAACCGATCATTGAAGAACAACCACACAATAAATACACGATAAACCCTATATGTAATGATGAAACAATATACATAATTGTTTCAAATAGTACAAGTTTCATTTGTCATTAAACTGCGTGCAGAAAAGCTCACAGCAGCAGTACGTAAAATAGTATATATATACATTATCATCACAATATATAATTACATACAAATGTTACTATCTAAAAGGCAAATGTTAGCGTGAGCAAGAATAGTGGTGTTTATTGGGGCTGATTCTTTTCTTTCGATTATTTATCAGGGGATAGCGCGAACGCAGTCCCCCACTACCATAAATTATACGCCCGAGTTCCCCACGTTTGGGGGAATCGCAGGCTTCAGCCAATACCGAAGTGCAATGGAAAGGCCTCGACCTGGGGGAGCTTCCTTAGTGATCAAAGCTACCCCTGCGCCAGGTAAGTATGCTGATAGTGGCGGCTATTTGCAACCCAATCCAGAATGTTAATACAAATTCCACGGTGTTTTTACGCACAGTGTTGAAATGTTGCGTGTTTTGTCTTTGTTTCTTAATTTGAGAGCCACCCTATCTTCAAAAAAGAGAGTAATGACTATGTCCCTCATATAATAAGTTCCCTTTAACTCATAAAGTTATGACCCCCGTCCCAAAGAACACCACACACTACAACAAACAATCATACAAAAACGAGGCCAAAGACAACAGACAAACAAATGGCAACCGATCATTGAAGAACAACCACACAATAAATACACGATAAACCCTATATGTAATGATGAAACAATATACATAATTGTTTCAAATAGTACAAGTTTCATTTGTCATTAAACTGCGTGCAGAAAAGCTCACAGCAGCAGTACGTAAAATAGTATATATATACATTATCATCACAATATATAATTACATACAAATGTTACTATCTAAAAGGCAAATGTTAGCGTGAGCAAGAATAGTGGTGTTTATTGGGGCTGATTCTTTTCTTTCGATTATTTATCAGGGGATAGCGCGAACGCAGTCCCCCACTACCATAAATTATACGCCCGAGTTCCCCACGTTTGGGGGAATCGCAGGCTTCAGCCAATACCGAAGTGCAATGGAAAGGCCTCGACCTGGGGGAGCTTCCTTAGTGATCAAAGCTACCCCTGCGCCAGGTAAGTATGCTGATAGTGGCGGCTATTTGCAACCCAATCCAGAATGTTAATACAAATTCCACGGTGTTTTTACGCACAGTGTTGAAATGTTGCGTGTTTTGTCTTTGTTTCTTAATTTGAGTTACATATGGATATCTTTGCAGAAAAGCTCACAGCAGCAGTACGTAAAATAGTATATATATACATTATCATCACAATATATAATTACATACAAATGTTACTATCTAAAAGGCAAATGTTAGCGTGAGCAAGAATAGTGGTGTTTATTGGGGCTGATTCTTTTCTTTCGATTATTTATCAGGGGATAGCGCGAACGCAGTCCCCCACTACCATAAATTATACGCCCGAGTTCCCCACGTTTGGGGGAATCGCAGGCTTCAGCCAATACCGAAGTGCAATGGAAAGGCCTCGACCTGGGGGAGCTTCCTTAGTGATCAAAGCTACCCCTGCGCCAGGTAAGTATGCTGATAGTGGCGGCTATTTGCAACCCAATCCAGAATGTTAATACAAATTCCACGGTGTTTTTACGCACAGTGTTGAAATGTTGCGTGTTTTGTCTTTGTTTCTTAATTTGAGTTACATATGGATATCTTTGGTTAATGCACGCGGCTACAAAACGTTTGCCTTTTTGCGAACGTATGCACGTACGCGTGCTATCTTCAGTAGATAGTAAATACAATGCCGACAAACGGTGTCAAGTATTCTCAAATTACTCGACAGAGGGCGCTAACACGTAAATAACACCAGTCCCTCTGTTCGAAAATTAATACATTCGGGCAATACAGTTGAGTTACTTAATAGTTTTCAAGACAATTTGTTGTTCAGTTTTGTTTAGTGTCATTGTTTGTTAATCTTTTGCAATGTGCAATATCAAAACATTTAATAACACGAGGAGTTAAAAGGGTAAATTCGGCAAAGGCGATGAATAGAGCACACCTATAGTTACTGTTGAGATATTTTCGGTGTAATTTTGAAGAACCCGCTTCATGTTTGAACTATTTTCACGGCTATATCAACCCTATTCGATGAACAAAGTGTGTTGACTCGGAAGAATAAACCCTCATTCATATTCTTGTGCAAATGAATTGACCAACTGTGTACTATTCTCGTCAAAATAAGCACTTTTGTGAGGGTTAACTAGCACAAAATGCCACATCACAGCATTCGTTACACCAGTTTCCCGTTGATTTACGTTCGGTGATTTCACTGCCGTCCGCAATGACTGTATTAGAGATAACGCATCAGCAGCAGGAGTTAATTACACACGCAGTGGTTCAGCAAGCTCTATCTTCTGTATACTCTTATCGCAAGCACAGTTATCTTCACTCAACCCTCCTAAGCATCATGGCCGTATCTATATCTAAGAAGAAATCTACACCGACACATCCTCCATGCATCGACATGATCGTGGCTGCCATCACCAACTTGAAAGAGAAGAAAGGCTCTTCGGTACAAGCCATTAAGAAGTACATCGCAGCCAACTTCAGCGCAGATATGGACAAGTTAGCTACACATATTAAGAAGGCGTTCATCACCGGTGTGGCTAGCGGAAAGCTTGTGCAAACCAAAGGCAAAGGAGCATCGGGTTCCTTCAAACTCAACGCCAAAACCGTCGACACTAAAGAGAAGAAAGCCAAAGAAGCAGCTAAGAAGAAGGCGCAAAAGGAGAAGGAAGCCGCGAAGATCAAGGCCAAGAAAGAGAAACTAGCAGCTAAAAAGCAAGCAGCAAAGGAGAAAGCATCGGTCAAGAAATCCGCGCCCAAGAAGAAGTCTACAACAACTAAGAAACCCAAGAAGGCTGAAGCGGCAAAGAAGAAGACTGCTCCCAAGAAGACGGCCGCTCCCAAGAAAAAGGCCGCCGCCGCCGCAAAGAAGACACCGACCAAGAAGTCTAAGCCCAGCAAGAAAGTAGCAGCCAAGAAGAAGCCAGTCGCCAAGAAAGCAGCAAAGAAGACCAAGTAAATCTTGGTTTGCAAATAAGCATTGACTTGCTTCAAACGGCTCTTTTCAGAGCCACCCTATCTTCAAAAAAGAGAGTAATGACTATGTCCCTCATATAATAAGTTCCCTTTAACTCATAAAGTTATGACCCCCGTCCCAAAGAACACCACACACTACAACAAACAATCATACAAAAACGAGGCCAAAGACAACAGACAAACAAATGGCAACCGATCATTGAAGAACAACCACACAATAAATACACGATAAACCCTATATGTAATGATGAAACAATATACATAATTGTTTCAAATAGTACAAGTTTCATTTGTCATTAAACTGCGTGCAGAAAAGCTCACAGCAGCAGTACGTAAAATAGTATATATATACATTATCATCACAATATATAATTACATACAAATGTTACTATCTAAAAGGCAAATGTTAGCGTGAGCAAGAATAGTGGTGTTTATTGGGGCTGATTCTTTTCTTTCGATTATTTATCAGGGGATAGCGCGAACGCAGTCCCCCACTACCATAAATTATACGCCCGAGTTCCCCACGTTTGGGGGAATCGCAGGCTTCAGCCAATACCGAAGTGCAATGGAAAGGCCTCGACCTGGGGGAGCTTCCTTAGTGATCAAAGCTACCCCTGCGCCAGGTAAGTATGCTGATAGTGGCGGCTATTTGCAACCCAATCCAGAATGTTAATACAAATTCCACGGTGTTTTTACGCACAGTGTTGAAATGTTGCGTGTTTTGTCTTTGTTTCTTAATTTGAGAGCCACCCTATCTTCAAAAAAGAGAGTAATGACTATGTCCCTCATATAATAAGTTCCCTTTAACTCATAAAGTTATGACCCCCGTCCCAAAGAACACCACACACTACAACAAACAATCATACAAAAACGAGGCCAAAGACAACAGACAAACAAATGGCAACCGATCATTGAAGAACAACCACACAATAAATACACGATAAACCCTATATGTAATGATGAAACAATATACATAATTGTTTCAAATAGTACAAGTTTCATTTGTCATTAAACTGCGTGCAGAAAAGCTCACAGCAGCAGTACGTAAAATAGTATATATATACATTATCATCACAATATATAATTACATACAAATGTTACTATCTAAAAGGCAAATGTTAGCGTGAGCAAGAATAGTGGTGTTTATTGGGGCTGATTCTTTTCTTTCGATTATTTATCAGGGGATAGCGCGAACGCAGTCCCCCACTACCATAAATTATACGCCCGAGTTCCCCACGTTTGGGGGAATCGCAGGCTTCAGCCAATACCGAAGTGCAATGGAAAGGCCTCGACCTGGGGGAGCTTCCTTAGTGATCAAAGCTACCCCTGCGCCAGGTAAGTATGCTGATAGTGGCGGCTATTTGCAACCCAATCCAGAATGTTAATACAAATTCCACGGTGTTTTTACGCACAGTGTTGACTCGGAAGAATAAACCCTCATTCATATTCTTGTGCAAATGAATTGACCAACTGTGTACTATTCTCGTCAAAATAAGCACTTTTGTGAGGGTTAACTAGCACAAAATGCCACATCACAGCATTCGTTACACCAGTTTCCCGTTGATTTACGTTCGGTGATTTCACTGCCGTCCGCAATGACTGTATTAGAGATAACGCATCAGCAGCAGGAGTTAATTACACACGCAGTGGTTCAGCAAGCTCTATCGTCTGTATACTCTTATCGCAAGCACAGTTATCTTCACTCAACCCTCCTAAGCATCATGGCCGTATCTATATCTAAGAAGAAATCTACACCGACACATCCTCCATGCATCGACATGATCGTGGCTGCCATCACCAACTTGAAAGAGAAGAAAGGCTCTTCGGTACAAGCCATTAAGAAGTACATCGCAGCCAACTTCAGCGCAGATATGGACAAGTTAGCTACACATATTAAGAAGGCGTTCATCACCGGTGTGGCTAGCGGAAAGCTTGTGCAAACCAAAGGCAAAGGAGCATCGGGTTCCTTCAAACTCAACGCCAAAACCGTCGACACTAAAGAGAAGAAAGCCAAAGAAGCAGCTAAGAAGAAGGCGCAAAAGGAGAAGGAAGCCGCGAAGATCAAGGCCAAGAAAGAGAAACTAGCAGCTAAAAAGCAAGCAGCAAAGGAGAAAGCATCGGTCAAGAAATCCGCGCCCAAGAAGAAGTCTACAACAACTAAGAAACCCAAGAAGGCTGAAGCGGCAAAGAAGAAGACTGCTCCCAAGAAGACGGCCGCTCCCAAGAAAAAGGCCGCCGCCGCCGCAAAGAAGACACCGACCAAGAAGTCTAAGCCCAGCAAGAAAGTAGCAGCCAAGAAGAAGCCAGTCGCCAAGAAAGCAGCAAAGAAGACCAAGTAAATCTTGGTTTGCAAATAAGCATTGACTTGCTTCAAACGGCTCTTTTCAGAGCCACCCTATCTTCAAAAAAGAGAGTAATGACTATGTCCCTCATATAATAAGTTCCCTTTAACTCATAAAGTTATGACCCCCGTCCCAAAGAACACCACACACTACAACAAACAATCATACAAAAACGAGGCCAAAGACAACAGACAAACAAATGGCAACCGATCATTGAAGAACAACCACACAATAAATACACGATAAACCCTATATGTAATGATGAAACAATATACATAATTGTTTCAAATAGTACAAGTTTCATTTGTCATTAAACTGCGTGCAGAAAAGCTCACAGCAGCAGTACGTAAAATAGTATATATATACATTATCATCACAATATATAATTACATACAAATGTTACTATCTAAAAGGCAAATGTTAGCGTGAGCAAGAATAGTGGTGTTTATTGGGGCTGATTCTTTTCTTTCGATTATTTATCAGGGGATAGCGCGAACGCAGTCCCCCACTACCATAAATTATACGCCCGAGTTCCCCACGTTTGGGGGAATCGCAGGCTTCAGCCAATACCGAAGTGCAATGGAAAGGCCTCGACCTGGGGGAGCTTCCTTAGTGATCAAAGCTACCCCTGCGCCAGGTAAGTATGCTGATAGTGGCGGCTATTTGCAACCCAATCCAGAATGTTAATACAAATTCCACGGTGTTTTTACGCACAGTGTTGAAATGTTGCGTGTTTTGTCTTTGTTTCTTAATTTGAGTTACATATGGATATCTTTGGTTAATGCACGCGGCTACAAAACGTTTGCCTTTTTGCGAACGTATGCACGTACGCGTGCTATCTTCAGTAGATAGTAAATACAATGCCGACAAACGGTGTCAAGTATTCTCAAATTACTCGACAGAGGGCGCTAACACGTAAATAACACCAGTCCCTCTGTTCGAAAATTAATACATTCGGGCAATACAGTTGAGTTACTTAATAGTTTTCAAGACAATTTGTTGTTCAGTTTTGTTTAGTGTCATTGTTTGTTAATCTTTTGCAATGTGCAATATCAAAACATTTAATAACACGAGGAGTTAAAAGGGTAAATTCGGCAAAGGCGATGAATAGAGCACACCTATAGTTACTGTTGAGATATTTTCGGTGTAATTTTGAAGAACCCGCTTCATGTTTGAACTATTTTCACGGCTATATCAACCCTATTCGATGAACAAAGTGTGTTGACTCGGAAGAATAAACCCTCATTCATATTCTTGTGCAAATGAATTGACCAACTGTGTACTATTCTCGTCAAAATAAGCACTTTTGTGAGGGTTAACTAGCACAAAATGCCACATCACAGCATTCGTTACACCAGTTTCCCGTTGATTTACGTTCGGTGATTTCACTGCCGTCCGCAATGACTGTATTAGAGATAACGCATCAGCAGCAGGAGTTAATTACACACGCAGTGGTTCAGCAAGCTCTATCGTCTGTATACTCTTATCGCAAGCACAGTTATCTTCACTCAACCCTCCTAAGCATCATGGCCGTATCTATATCTAAGAAGAAATCTACACCGACACATCCTCCATGCATCGACATGATCGTGGCTGCCATCACCAACTTGAAAGAGAAGAAAGGCTCTTCGGTACAAGCCATTAAGAAGTACATCGCAGCCAACTTCAGCGCAGATATGGACAAGTTAGCTACACATATTAAGAAGGCGTTCATCACCGGTGTGGCTAGCGGAAAGCTTGTGCAAACCAAAGGCAAAGGAGCATCGGGTTCCTTCAAACTCAACGCCAAAACCGTCGACACTAAAGAGAAGAAAGCCAAAGAAGCAGCTAAGAAGAAGGCGCAAAAGGAGAAGGAAGCCGCGAAGATCAAGGCCAAGAAAGAGAAACTAGCAGCTAAAAAGCAAGCAGCAAAGGAGAAAGCATCGGTCAAGAAATCCGCGCCCAAGAAGAAGTCTACAACAACTAAGAAACCCAAGAAGGCTGAAGCGGCAAAGAAGAAGACTGCTCCCAAGAAGACGGCCGCTCCCAAGAAAAAGGCCGCCGCCGCCGCAAAGAAGACACCGACCAAGAAGTCTAAGCCCAGCAAGAAAGTAGCAGCCAAGAAGAAGCCAGTCGCCAAGAAAGCAGCAAAGAAGACCAAGTAAATCTTGGTTTGCAAATAAGCATTGACTTGCTTCAAACGGCTCTTTTCAGAGCCACCCTATCTTCAAAAAAGAGAGTAATGACTATGTCCCTCATATAATAAGTTCCCTTTAACTCATAAAGTTATGACCCCCGTCCCAAAGAACACCACACACTACAACAAACAATCATACAAAAACGAGGCCAAAGACAACAGACAAACAAATGGCAACCGATCATTGAAGAACAACCACACAATAAATACACGATAAACCCTATATGTAATGATGAAACAATATACATAATTGTTTCAAATAGTACAAGTTTCATTTGTCATTAAACTGCGTGCAGAAAAGCTCACAGCAGCAGTACGTAAAATAGTATATATATACATTATCATCACAATATATAATTACATACAAATGTTACTATCTAAAAGGCAAATGTTAGCGTGAGCAAGAATAGTGGTGTTTATTGGGGCTGATTCTTTTCTTTCGATTATTTATCAGGGGATAGCGCGAACGCAGTCCCCCACTACCATAAATTATACGCCCGAGTTCCCCACGTTTGGGGGAATCGCAGGCTTCAGCCAATACCGAAGTGCAATGGAAAGGCCTCGACCTGGGGGAGCTTCCTTAGTGATCAAAGCTACCCCTGCGCCAGGTAAGTATGCTGATAGTGGCGGCTATTTGCAACCCAATCCAGAATGTTAATACAAATTCCACGGTGTTTTTACGCACAGTGTTGAAATGTTGCGTGTTTTGTCTTTGTTTCTTAATTTGAGTTACATATGGATATCTTTGGTTAATGCACGCGGCTACAAAACGTTTGCCTTTTTGCGAACGTATGCACGTACGCGTGCTATCTTCAGTAGATAGTAAATACAATGCCGACAAACGGTGTCAAGTATTCTCAAATTACTCGACAGAGGGCGCTAACACGTAAATAACACCAGTCCCTCTGTTCGAAAATTAATACATTCGGGCAATACAGTTGAGTTACTTAATAGTTTTCAAGACAATTTGTTGTTCAGTTTTGTTTAGTGTCATTGTTTGTTAATCTTTTGCAATGTGCAATATCAAAACATTTAATAACACGAGGAGTTAAAAGGGTAAATTCGGCAAAGGCGATGAATAGAGCACACCTATAGTTACTGTTGAGATATTTTCGGTGTAATTTTGAAGAACCCGCTTCATGTTTGAACTATTTTCACGGCTATATCAACCCTATTCGATGAACAAAGTGTGTTGACTCGGAAGAATAAACCCTCATTCATATTCTTGTGCAAATGAATTGACCAACTGTGTACTATTCTCGTCAAAATAAGCACTTTTGTGAGGGTTAACTAGCACAAAATGCCACATCACAGCATTCGTTACACCAGTTTCCCGTTGATTTACGTTCGGTGATTTCACTGCCGTCCGCAATGACTGTATTAGAGATAACGCATCAGCAGCAGGAGTTAATTACACACGCAGTGGTTCAGCAAGCTCTATCGTCTGTATACTCTTATCGCAAGCACAGTTATCTTCACTCAACCCTCCTAAGCATCATGGCCGTATCTATATCTAAGAAGAAATCTACACCGACACATCCTCCATGCATCGACATGATCGTGGCTGCCATCACCAACTTGAAAGAGAAGAAAGGCTCTTCGGTACAAGCCATTAAGAAGTACATCGCAGCCAACTTCAGCGCAGATATGGACAAGTTAGCTACACATATTAAGAAGGCGTTCATCACCGGTGTGGCTAGCGGAAAGCTTGTGCAAACCAAAGGCAAAGGAGCATCGGGTTCCTTCAAACTCAACGCCAAAACCGTCGACACTAAAGAGAAGAAAGCCAAAGAAGCAGCTAAGAAGAAGGCGCAAAAGGAGAAGGAAGCCGCGAAGATCAAGGCCAAGAAAGAGAAACTAGCAGCTAAAAAGCAAGCAGCAAAGGAGAAAGCATCGGTCAAGAAATCCGCGCCCAAGAAGAAGTCTACAACAACTAAGAAACCCAAGAAGGCTGAAGCGGCAAAGAAGAAGACTGCTCCCAAGAAGACGGCCGCTCCCAAGAAAAAGGCCGCCGCCGCCGCAAAGAAGACACCGACCAAGAAGTCTAAGCCCAGCAAGAAAGTAGCAGCCAAGAAGAAGCCAGTCGCCAAGAAAGCAGCAAAGAAGACCAAGTAAATCTTGGTTTGCAAATAAGCATTGACTTGCTTCAAACGGCTCTTTTCAGAGCCACCCTATCTTCAAAAAAGAGAGTAATGACTATGTCCCTCATATAATAAGTTCCCTTTAACTCATAAAGTTATGACCCCCGTCCCAAAGAACACCACACACTACAACAAACAATCATACAAAAACGAGGCCAAAGACAACAGACAAACAAATGGCAACCGATCATTGAAGAACAACCACACAATAAATACACGATAAACCCTATATGTAATGATGAAACAATATACATAATTGTTTCAAATAGTACAAGTTTCATTTGTCATTAAACTGCGTGCAGAAAAGCTCACAGCAGCAGTACGTAAAATAGTATATATATACATTATCATCACAATATATAATTACATACAAATGTTACTATCTAAAAGGCAAATGTTAGCGTGAGCAAGAATAGTGGTGTTTATTGGGGCTGATTCTTTTCTTTCGATTATTTATCAGGGGATAGCGCGAACGCAGTCCCCCACTACCATAAATTATACGCCCGAGTTCCCCACGTTTGGGGGAATCGCAGGCTTCAGCCAATACCGAAGTGCAATGGAAAGGCCTCGACCTGGGGGAGCTTCCTTAGTGATCAAAGCTACCCCTGCGCCAGGTAAGTATGCTGATAGTGGCGGCTATTTGCAACCCAATCCAGAATGTTAATACAAATTCCACGGTGTTTTTACGCACAGTGTTGAAATGTTGCGTGTTTTGTCTTTGTTTCTTAATTTGAGAGCCACCCTATCTTCAAAAAAGAGAGTAATGACTATGTCCCTCATATAATAAGTTCCCTTTAACTCATAAAGTTATGACCCCCGTCCCAAAGAACACCACACACTACAACAAACAATCATACAAAAACGAGGCCAAAGACAACAGACAAACAAATGGCAACCGATCATTGAAGAACAACCACACAATAAATACACGATAAACCCTATATGTAATGATGAAACAATATACATAATTGTTTCAAATAGTACAAGTTTCATTTGTCATTAAACTGCGTGCAGAAAAGCTCACAGCAGCAGTACGTAAAATAGTATATATATACATTATCATCACAATATATAATTACATACAAATGTTACTATCTAAAAGGCAAATGTTAGCGTGAGCAAGAATAGTGGTGTTTATTGGGGCTGATTCTTTTCTTTCGATTATTTATCAGGGGATAGCGCGAACGCAGTCCCCCACTACCATAAATTATACGCCCGAGTTCCCCACGTTTGGGGGAATCGCAGGCTTCAGCCAATACCGAAGTGCAATGGAAAGGCCTCGACCTGGGGGAGCTTCCTTAGTGATCAAAGCTACCCCTGCGCCAGGTAAGTATGCTGATAGTGGCGGCTATTTGCAACCCAATCCAGAATGTTAATACAAATTCCACGGTGTTTTTACGCACAGTGTTGAAATGTTGCGTGTTTTGTCTTTGTTTCTTAATTTGAGTTACATATGGATATCTTTGGTTAATGCACGCGGCTACAAAACGTTTGCCTTTTTGCGAACGTATGCACGTACGCGTGCTATCTTCAGTAGATAGTAAATACAATGCCGACAAACGGTGTCAAGTATTCTCAAATTACTCGACAGAGGGCGCTAACACGTAAATAACACCAGTCCCTCTGTTCGAAAATTAATACATTCGGGCAATACAGTTGAGTTACTTAATAGTTTTCAAGACAATTTGTTGTTCAGTTTTGTTTAGTGTCATTGTTTGTTAATCTTTTGCAATGTGCAATATCAAAACATTTAATAACACGAGGAGTTAAAAGGGTAAATTCGGCAAAGGCGATGAATAGAGCACACCTATAGTTACTGTTGAGATATTTTCGGTGTAATTTTGAAGAACCCGCTTCATGTTTGAACTATTTTCACGGCTATATCAACCCTATTCGATGAACAAAGTGTGTTGACTCGGAAGAATAAACCCTCATTCATATTCTTGTGCAAATGAATTGACCAACTGTGTACTATTCTCGTCAAAATAAGCACTTTTGTGAGGGTTAACTAGCACAAAATGCCACATCACAGCATTCGTTACACCAGTTTCCCGTTGATTTACGTTCGGTGATTTCACTGCCGTCCGCAATGACTGTATTAGAGATAACGCATCAGCAGCAGGAGTTAATTACACACGCAGTGGTTCAGCAAGCTCTATCGTCTGTATACTCTTATCGCAAGCACAGTTATCTTCACTCAACCCTCCTAAGCATCATGGCCGTATCTATATCTAAGAAGAAATCTACACCGACACATCCTCCATGCATCGACATGATCGTGGCTGCCATCACCAACTTGAAAGAGAAGAAAGGCTCTTCGGTACAAGCCATTAAGAAGTACATCGCAGCCAACTTCAGCGCAGATATGGACAAGTTAGCTACACATATTAAGAAGGCGTTCATCACCGGTGTGGCTAGCGGAAAGCTTGTGCAAACCAAAGGCAAAGGAGCATCGGGTTCCTTCAAACTCAACGCCAAAACCGTCGACACTAAAGAGAAGAAAGCCAAAGAAGCAGCTAAGAAGAAGGCGCAAAAGGAGAAGGAAGCCGCGAAGATCAAGGCCAAGAAAGAGAAACTAGCAGCTAAAAAGCAAGCAGCAAAGGAGAAAGCATCGGTCAAGAAATCCGCGCCCAAGAAGAAGTCTACAACAACTAAGAAACCCAAGAAGGCTGAAGCGGCAAAGAAGAAGACTGCTCCCAAGAAGACGGCCGCTCCCAAGAAAAAGGCCGCCGCCGCCGCAAAGAAGACACCGACCAAGAAGTCTAAGCCCAGCAAGAAAGTAGCAGCCAAGAAGAAGCCAGTCGCCAAGAAAGCAGCAAAGAAGACCAAGTAAATCTTGGTTTGCAAATAAGCATTGACTTGCTTCAAACGGCTCTTTTCAGAGCCACCCTATCTTCAAAAAAGAGAGTAATGACTATGTCCCTCATATAATAAGTTCCCTTTAACTCATAAAGTTATGACCCCCGTCCCAAAGAACACCACACACTACAACAAACAATCATACAAAAACGAGGCCAAAGACAACAGACAAACAAATGGCAACCGATCATTGAAGAACAACCACACAATAAATACACGATAAACCCTATATGTAATGATGAAACAATATACATAATTGTTTCAAATAGTACAAGTTTCATTTGTCATTAAACTGCGTGCAGAAAAGCTCACAGCAGCAGTACGTAAAATAGTATATATATACATTATCATCACAATATATAATTACATACAAATGTTACTATCTAAAAGGCAAATGTTAGCGTGAGCAAGAATAGTGGTGTTTATTGGGGCTGATTCTTTTCTTTCGATTATTTATCAGGGGATAGCGCGAACGCAGTCCCCCACTACCATAAATTATACGCCCGAGTTCCCCACGTTTGGGGGAATCGCAGGCTTCAGCCAATACCGAAGTGCAATGGAAAGGCCTCGACCTGGGGGAGCTTCCTTAGTGATCAAAGCTACCCCTGCGCCAGGTAAGTATGCTGATAGTGGCGGCTATTTGCAACCCAATCCAGAATGTTAATACAAATTCCACGGTGTTTTTACGCACAGTGTTGAAATGTTGCGTGTTTTGTCTTTGTTTCTTAATTTGAGTTACATATGGATATCTTTGGTTAATGCACGCGGCTACAAAACGTTTGCCTTTTTGCGAACGTATGCACGTACGCGTGCTATCTTCAGTAGATAGTAAATACAATGCCGACAAACGGTGTCAAGTATTCTCAAATTACTCGACAGAGGGCGCTAACACGTAAATAACACCAGTCCCTCTGTTCGAAAATTAATACATTCGGGCAATACAGTTGAGTTACTTAATAGTTTTCAAGACAATTTGTTGTTCAGTTTTGTTTAGTGTCATTGTTTGTTAATCTTTTGCAATGTGCAATATCAAAACATTTAATAACACGAGGAGTTAAAAGGGTAAATTCGGCAAAGGCGATGAATAGAGCACACCTATAGTTACTGTTGAGATATTTTCGGTGTAATTTTGAAGAACCCGCTTCATGTTTGAACTATTTTCACGGCTATATCAACCCTATTCGATGAACAAAGTGTGTTGACTCGGAAGAATAAACCCTCATTCATATTCTTGTGCAAATGAATTGACCAACTGTGTACTATTCTCGTCAAAATAAGCACTTTTGTGAGGGTTAACTAGCACAAAATGCCACATCACAGCATTCGTTACACCAGTTTCCCGTTGATTTACGTTCGGTGATTTCACTGCCGTCCGCAATGACTGTATTAGAGATAACGCATCAGCAGCAGGAGTTAATTACACACGCAGTGGTTCAGCAAGCTCTATCGTCTGTATACTCTTATCGCAAGCACAGTTATCTTCACTCAACCCTCCTAAGCATCATGGCCGTATCTATATCTAAGAAGAAATCTACACCGACACATCCTCCATGCATCGACATGATCGTGGCTGCCATCACCAACTTGAAAGAGAAGAAAGGCTCTTCGGTACAAGCCATTAAGAAGTACATCGCAGCCAACTTCAGCGCAGATATGGACAAGTTAGCTACACATATTAAGAAGGCGTTCATCACCGGTGTGGCTAGCGGAAAGCTTGTGCAAACCAAAGGCAAAGGAGCATCGGGTTCCTTCAAACTCAACGCCAAAACCGTCGACACTAAAGAGAAGAAAGCCAAAGAAGCAGCTAAGAAGAAGGCGCAAAAGGAGAAGGAAGCCGCGAAGATCAAGGCCAAGAAAGAGAAACTAGCAGCTAAAAAGCAAGCAGCAAAGGAGAAAGCATCGGTCAAGAAATCCGCGCCCAAGAAGAAGTCTACAACAACTAAGAAACCCAAGAAGGCTGAAGCGGCAAAGAAGAAGACTGCTCCCAAGAAGACGGCCGCTCCCAAGAAAAAGGCCGCCGCCGCCGCAAAGAAGACACCGACCAAGAAGTCTAAGCCCAGCAAGAAAGTAGCAGCCAAGAAGAAGCCAGTCGCCAAGAAAGCAGCAAAGAAGACCAAGTAAATCTTGGTTTGCAAATAAGCATTGACTTGCTTCAAACGGCTCTTTTCAGAGCCACCCTATCTTCAAAAAAGAGAGTAATGACTATGTCCCTCATATAATAAGTTCCCTTTAACTCATAAAGTTATGACCCCCGTCCCAAAGAACACCACACACTACAACAAACAATCATACAAAAACGAGGCCAAAGACAACAGACAAACAAATGGCAACCGATCATTGAAGAACAACCACACAATAAATACACGATAAACCCTATATGTAATGATGAAACAATATACATAATTGTTTCAAATAGTACAAGTTTCATTTGTCATTAAACTGCGTGCAGAAAAGCTCACAGCAGCAGTACGTAAAATAGTATATATATACATTATCATCACAATATATAATTACATACAAATGTTACTATCTAAAAGGCAAATGTTAGCGTGAGCAAGAATAGTGGTGTTTATTGGGGCTGATTCTTTTCTTTCGATTATTTATCAGGGGATAGCGCGAACGCAGTCCCCCACTACCATAAATTATACGCCCGAGTTCCCCACGTTTGGGGGAATCGCAGGCTTCAGCCAATACCGAAGTGCAATGGAAAGGCCTCGACCTGGGGGAGCTTCCTTAGTGATCAAAGCTACCCCTGCGCCAGGTAAGTATGCTGATAGTGGCGGCTATTTGCAACCCAATCCAGAATGTTAATACAAATTCCACGGTGTTTTTACGCACAGTGTTGAAATGTTGCGTGTTTTGTCTTTGTTTCTTAATTTGAGAGCCACCCTATCTTCAAAAAAGAGAGTAATGACTATGTCCCTCATATAATAAGTTCCCTTTAACTCATAAAGTTATGACCCCCGTCCCAAAGAACACCACACACTACAACAAACAATCATACAAAAACGAGGCCAAAGACAACAGACAAACAAATGGCAACCGATCATTGAAGAACAACCACACAATAAATACACGATAAACCCTATATGTAATGATGAAACAATATACATAATTGTTTCAAATAGTACAAGTTTCATTTGTCATTAAACTGCGTGCAGAAAAGCTCACAGCAGCAGTACGTAAAATAGTATATATATACATTATCATCACAATATATAATTACATACAAATGTTACTATCTAAAAGGCAAATGTTAGCGTGAGCAAGAATAGTGGTGTTTATTGGGGCTGATTCTTTTCTTTCGATTATTTATCAGGGGATAGCGCGAACGCAGTCCCCCACTACCATAAATTATACGCCCGAGTTCCCCACGTTTGGGGGAATCGCAGGCTTCAGCCAATACCGAAGTGCAATGGAAAGGCCTCGACCTGGGGGAGCTTCCTTAGTGATCAAAGCTACCCCTGCGCCAGGTAAGTATGCTGATAGTGGCGGCTATTTGCAACCCAATCCAGAATGTTAATACAAATTCCACGGTGTTTTTACGCACAGTGTTGAAATGTTGCGTGTTTTGTCTTTGTTTCTTAATTTGAGTTACATATGGATATCTTTGGTTAATGCACGCGGCTACAAAACGTTTGCCTTTTTGCGAACGTATGCACGTACGCGTGCTATCTTCAGTAGATAGTAAATACAATGCCGACAAACGGTGTCAAGTATTCTCAAATTACTCGACAGAGGGCGCTAACACGTAAATAACACCAGTCCCTCTGTTCGAAAATTAATACATTCGGGCAATACAGTTGAGTTACTTAATAGTTTTCAAGACAATTTGTTGTTCAGTTTTGTTTAGTGTCATTGTTTGTTAATCTTTTGCAATGTGCAATATCAAAACATTTAATAACACGAGGAGTTAAAAGGGTAAATTCGGCAAAGGCGATGAATAGAGCACACCTATAGTTACTGTTGAGATATTTTCGGTGTAATTTTGAAGAACCCGCTTCATGTTTGAACTATTTTCACGGCTATAT
>JAYJML010000345.1:0-42632 GCA_035610835.1 Ophiura sarsii
AAACATTGGAGTAACATCTGCTTGTAATGCCACCCTAGATGTAAAATATGTATTACTGCAAAAAATGTAATTTTATACTTCGGAGGAATAAAGTTCATAAATCAATACCTATTGAGATTAACAAAAAGACGGGTAGAGTTGGTTACACGGAAAGTGATCCGTCAATTGTAATATTTAAAATTTTACATTACAGTGATCCCATCATAATAACAAACTATATTACACATTGTTTTCGTTTCTATAGTGAAATCTAGTTTAAATGTTTTCCATTTATACAGAGACGTGTGCTAATGCAAAAACACAGACCTAAAAAATTGAATAACGTAACAGAAAAGTGAACACACACATCACACAGCGAATAGATCTCTTTGGACTTTTGGCTACTGCATGGCTTATGATATCAATGTTACTTGTTGATCTACCAGTTTTTTTTCTACCACATCGAGACAAATCATGCACAGTTCCTGTGTTCAAAATTGTATCCACCAACTTAAGAATGGATTTTCTTCCTGGTGCGCGTTTCACTTGTTTCACAATGTTTTCTGAACTTTTGTTGAGTAAGTTGAACTGAATTTGTTTCAGCGTAGACTGAAAATTTGTATTCGCTTATCTATGCTATAAACCATCTTGAATGAAGACTTTTGCTGTGAAATGTTGTCTACATCGCCTATTTATGTTGTGAGTGACCGAGTTTGGTAATAACATTAATGTTGCAAGGTAAGCAGTGAACTGTGACTAATGCGCAACGTTGCTTTCATACCATTAATTTATGCGCACCTGTTTTAGCAACAATGTGTGGTATTTGGTATGGGTGGGTCTCACATGGCTTAAAACTTTCAACCAGTTTTATAATGTTGTGGGTTCACCAATAGGGTTGTTTTTAGTATCAAAATTATTTCCCAAATCTCGTCTATCAAAATATGGTTACATTTATACCATATGATTTATATTTTATGAGATATGACTCTTCAAAAACGTGCATAGACTTTTGGGACACCCTGTATAAAGGTAATAAACGGGCTTCTAACTCTAAAATATATATATATCCTACCTAAAAATAATAAATAATAAAGTTGTTGTGAAATTTATCTTCTTCAATATGAGATATTCCACGCAAGGATCGGGTGATTATTGAGGAAGTGACACTCCAAAATGTAAGGTGAAGTCCGATTTTCATTTTCACATTTTTCTCTTCTACACGCGGACCCAGCTACGTGTACATTGTCGATTACCGGTTGCAATTGGGGGTTGCATGCTAAGATTGAATAGTCGATGGATCAATACGCCACACACACGCTACCTGTCATACTCTCTCCCCGTGTTGAAATGTAAAATGTGAAAATGAAGTTGTGACTTCACCTTACATTTTGGATTGTCACTTCTTTAATGTTCAACCGATCCTAGCGTGCAATATCTCATATTACAGAAAATAAAATTTTCAACAACTTTATAATTTAATATTTTTAAATAGGATATATTTTTAGCGTTAAAAGCCCATTTATTACCTGTATAGTTACTTTTTTGATGACTGTACGTATATGACTGTACGTATTTTCATTCTGTTTAAAATAAAGATGTTGTAAAATGGATGTTTTTACTGAGACGAATATTGAAGAAGTTCTTGCATTCAATTACTAAAAAGAATCGATTGGGCCCCGTTTTTTGGCCCCGTTTTCTAGATACCCCCGGGGTCATCTGGAAAACGGGGACTGAAAACGGGGCCACCATATCTTTGGTCCGAGTTTACGGTGTGCAATGGATCGGAAGTGATTGTAAGACTTGGAACAGTTATAGGCCTATTCTGGTTTCTTTTTAAGTCTGTTTAGAATAAAGATGTTGTAAAATGGTTGTTTTTACTCCGACGAATATTGAAAAAGTTCCGGTGAGGATCTTGCATGCAATTACTATAAACAATCGATTGGGCCCCGTTTTCCAGCTCTTACCCAGGGGTAATCTGGAAAACGGGGACAGAAAACGGGGCCACCATATCTTTGGTCCGAATTTACGGTGTGCAATGGATTAGAAGTGAGCGTCCCTGTTTTTTGGCCCCGTTTTCCAGATTACCCCTGGGTAATCTGGAAAACAGGGACATGACCCCATTTTCGTGTGTCCCCGTTTTCTAGACACCCCCGATTAACCTAGTTTATGATTTGCAAACAATCACAGAAAATAAATAAACAAAATCACGACATAAGTTAACCATGGCTTATTATACGCTCCTTTCTTCATTCCCGATCCTGTATAAGAATTCAGAAGCAAGAAACATTAATTCTGCCGATTGGATATAAATTTGTATGAAATATGACTTCATACCCTGGACGAATATTTCGTTTCAGATCTGACGAATACGTTTTTGAAGCTATTTTTTGTAAGCTTATTTCATCATTACAAATGTCAACGCCAATGTAGCATCATAGTCATAGATCCATGGATCAAAGTCGAATCACTTCAACAACCTTCTTATGTTTATGGTCAATTGATGTGGAAATATAATCAACATCGCAGATAAATCGTGTTGTACGATTCCATTATTTGTATTACCTGCTTGTTTAGAGACAACGTAAGTCGTAACGTTATTCGGTGAGTAATGATTGATGACCTAGACATCATGTTAATTAATTCGTGGGTCTATTTGACGAACAAAAGTATTGTCTTGCCCTATAATCGGTTTCAGCAAATGTGTTACCTCATTAAAAGTTTTGGGCCTGTCCACACTTCGGGAGAGGTAGTAAACTGCTTCCAAAATAAATCAATATAACTTCGATCCTATTTTTAGAAAAGCCCATTTATTACCTGTATAATTACTTTTTGATGACTGTACACCGTGGATGTATCATGCATGGTTGCACGCACATTTTAAATTTGGTCTACAATATTAAGCATGTTGTTATACGCTTATCACCAATTTGATTTGATTCGATGAATCTGCGTCGTGGTCTGAATCCTCAAATAATGTGATGATAATTTGTGGAATGACAATATTACAGATGTGATTTTTTTTACGAATTTTTAATTTCCCTGACGTGCCGACACATGTTTCCAGTCTGATGGGACCGTAACACACTGAAATATTGTATTTGGCCTAATACTCACCTGTTAAAGTAACCATGAAGTAACATTCTGAGTAATTTTATGAGCTTTTATCTTTCATAAAGACGTATTGATTATTGGTTACTCTATCACAATATTTAAGAAGATTAAACTGGGTATTAACGTGGCAAATAACAATTTACAACCAGTACATCCCCATCAAATCAACCCTACACCTCCCCCATGCCCAATATGAAAGAGGTAACACATTATACGATAAGTTGCAGTGTAACTTGACAAAAAATAAATGGGTTGCCATGTACGTGTCGTAGACGGGATGGCTGGGGTCTAGCTATGAGTAGGCTCGGACGTAGGCATATAGTGGATCCATCTGAGACCGATCTTCCAATCACATGACCCAGCCGTTCCATTGACTGGGAGAGGAGGCTATTTTCTGACGAAAATATCGATGGAATCTATGGAATCAGTTTGAATGAAAAATAGCCATAATAGAAAATAATTATGTTTAACACATACACTTATCATTAAAATCCAGGTTGTACCATGATATTATGTTTAATTTACATACCTAACTGCGGATGAGTACTTCAATTTCTAATAATATTGACCGATGCTTATACCATTTTGCCAGTCTGTTTGTGAAATATGTTTGTAATTTCTGGCTGCGTATCCCTTGATGTTAGCACAAATAATTTCATCCAGATTTAAATCGCAGTGATATTGTGGAAGTCTGATTATTTCATGTCCATTATCTTTTGCAAGTCGTCAGTTTTGAAATTTCGTGTTTTGTGTCAGAACTTCTTAATGACATCATCAATGAATGTTAATGTTTAGTTAGTCATTCCTGTCTTTCAGCCTTTATGCACTTATCAATTGCGGCCCCGGGGGACCCGTGGATAGCGGGGATTAGGGCCGGGACGTACAAATTGCCCATGTGACGTCCCGGGTACAATCGTGTACGGACCCCGCAGGGCTGGGCACCATTTTTTGTAGGTCCCCGCTACAGTCCCGGCCCCCCTTGGCCGGAACAAAGTGTACAGTCCCGGCCCCCCATTTCACAGGATAAAGTATTCACCCGGCTACAGTAATCCCAAGGTCGCTTATTTCTTTCTGCAACCATAACGGAATGCATTTCTATGTGTTCCCTATGTTTTATTAGACTTATTTCGTCAAGCGCATCGCATCCCTAGCTTATTTATAGCAAACGCCCGGGTGTACATTTGTGTACCTTGTAGTGGCGTGGATGCATGGGATGGGGAGGGTATGCCTATGGGTGGGGTGGGTAGAGTGTTTGTGGTTGGAGAGGAGTTTTGTGTTGGTGAGGGTTTGTGGTGGGGAAGGGGGTGGTGGCGTGGATGCATGGGGTGGGGAAGGGTTGGCCTAGGGGTGAGGTGGGAAGGGATGTGGTGGGGTGGGGGGGGGGGGGGTGGGGAGGGGGTTGTAGTGGGGAAGGGGCGGGGATTGTGAATTGGAGGGGAGATGTTTGTGGTGGATATGGGAAGGGGAGGGGGTTTGGGTGGGGGATTGTGATGGGGAGGATGGTTGTGGTGGCGTGGATGCATGGGGTGGGGGAGGGTAGAGTGTTGATGGTTGGAGAGGAGTTTTGTGTTGGGGGAGGCGTTTTGTGAATGGGAGGGGGTGGGTTTGTAGTGGGGATGGGGAAGGGGTGGGGATGGGGAAGGGGGTGGGTTTGTGGTGGGGATGATGGGAAGGGGAGAGGGTTTAGGGTGGGAAGGGGAATTGTAGTGGGAAGAGGAAGGGGAGGGGTTTGTGGTGGGGATGGGAAGGGGAGAGGGTTTAGGGTGGGAAGGGGAATTGTAGTGGGAGAGGGGAGGGGTTTGTGGTGGGGCTGGGGTGGGGGATTGTGATGGTAAAGGGGTTGTGGTGGCATGGGGTTGGTGGGGAGTGTAGGGGTGGCGAGGGTGTTTGTGGTTGGGAGGAGTTTTGTGGTGGGGTGTTTGGGGTGGGGAGGGGGTTTATGGTGGGGAGGGGAGGTGGTAGGGTTGGTGGTGGTTTGGGTGGGGAGAGGATGTGCAGGGGGGCAAGGTGGGGAGATGGAGTGGATTTATGGTGGGGTGGAATGGTAGGGGTTTGTGGTAGGGGTTTGTGATGAGGGTGGTAGGGGTTTGTGGTGGGGAAGGGGATTATGTGCTTTGTGCTTGGGTGGGGTTTTTTGGCCAAACATTACTGACATTTAATCTATTTTCCAATAAAACATTGCAAAATATTATAGATCCCCTCCAAAAGTTCGCATTAAATTAAAACGATTTCTTTAATTTTCACTTCAGATGTGAATGGGATGTTTGAATATTAAATCACTTCATGACCAAGGGCGTTCCCGGGTGGCGATTTTTTTCTTTCGTGCATGAGTTTAACCAAATTTATTTATTCCGTTTTAATACGAAATAAAGCAAAATTCACTGAATAAAATGATTTTTTTTACATTTTGAAACAAATGAACTGATTTTGATTAAACTCATGTACGAAAAAGATAATCGCTACCGGGGGTGGGGGGATGCCACCAGTCGAGACCTTTCCCACAGTTTAAGTCCCTACGCATTTTGTACCCCAAATATTATAATAAAAAGTTCAATTTTAATGTCAAAATTCAAAGTTGTATTAGCTTTAAATTGGTCCAAAATGTCTGATTTAGAATAAATTTATCTAATTTCAGGAATGTTTACAATAAAAGCCAAAAGGCTTGAATTTTCCACCCAAGTGTTTTGTCTTGCCCCCCCCTCCAAATTGTGTTATTGTCCCCCACTCCACTCCCGTTTTCCCCCCTTATGTTGATGGGGGTGCCGCCGTAGGCATGCGTTCTGAGCGTTTAGTGGGTTCTAGTTCTATAGTCGGTTATTTAGTTTTATCAAATTCACATTTATGGTCGGCGGAGTCTATCTTTCAAGATCACTTGTACCATTCCATGATTGTATTTGAGCACTTAGTGTGCCAACCCCGTTTTTTCGGGCCAATTTACATTAAATACATTAGTCCCTCAATAGGCATGTAAGGCTTAAACGTATGTAATCCCTTTGTCATGTTTGTTGTGTTCTAAATAAGGCCTGACCATAATATACCGCACGCTCCGTTTACCATGTTTACCAAGATGCATTATGTGCCCTTACTATATCCAGATTATCAAGTAAGGGAAGTGCGCTTGCATGGTGGCTTTAAGGCCTATTAGGGTATGATGGGGCAATACCGCACGTTCCGTTTATCCATATACCCCATGTGGCCTTACTGTATCCATATTATCAAGTAAGTAAAGGGAAGTGCGGGGGGGGGGGCTTAGGCCTATAGGGTATGATGAGACAATCCCGTAATTTCCGTGCTATATAAGCCTCACGGCGTATAAGCCGCAGCACCTTATTATTAAATTCATAAAGTAAGATTCAGACCTCATCATAGTAGAGGCTATAAGCCGCACCGCACCGCTGTATAAGTCGCGCGAAGACAATTAAATGGGTGTGAGGGGGGGGGGGGGGGGGGGGGGGTTGCCGACCTTGATCCACCAGCCCAAAGTTTCATGACCCGTCATGCCTTGCGCGGCGGTATCGGCCAAATTTACACATAACTAATTTTAGGTGATAACTGCTCAATTAATCATTATGTATATAACATGTTTAAGTCAAAACATTCATTTATCATCCATATTTATAATACCGGAAGCATGGTTGACTGCATCAAATGGAGTTACCTGCATGGGTGACTCCTCCTATCAAATGGGGTTACCTGTATGGGTAACCCCTTCATCAAATGTGGTGACTTGCAAGGGTGACTTCATCAAATGGGGTTTCGACAACTGCATGAGTAATTCCATCAAATGTATTTTCCTTCAGCCACTTCATGTCACTTTAATTAATACATGTTATCCTGGATACGGTTTGCACCTTGCTCTCCATTTCTTTATTAAAATAAAGGTCTTATATAATGTACCTTGGCTTTATTTTTTGTTTGTGTCTTGCTCCCGTTATCTTGTATGTACGGTATGCACAGCGGAGCAATTACGGACCTGCCCCGTAAACAAAGTACAACGCCACAAACGCGTACACAATTTGTCTGCGTCATTACGTGTGCGCCGTATTGCGTGCGCCATGTTAAACGCGACGCGCAGCAACAACATACGGTTGGCATGGTACTGCCAGTTTCTTTATCGGTATCAAACGTCGCGTTCGCCTATATAACCAATGTGAAAGTGTCACTTTAAGATCTGTGTAAGAGTTTGTTGTGTACATTTAGAAAATGTCGTGAAATATTGTTATTTGTCGGACGTATAGTCCCGTATAAATGCTTGTTACTCATGCGATCTTTAAGAATGACAAACGGCCGCACATACAGAAATGTAGCTATATCCCTAATGAAAATATTTTTGGTGAAGACCATATGTCATCACTCACTACGAAAACCACATTTTTCGCCCGAACAGTAGCTACCCGAGTAAAAGAAATTCAACATTTCGGATTATCATCTGTGATCCTTTCTGCGCATGTCTGAAAACGGGAAAATACTGGCATTGAACTATCTAATTAGCTCGTGTATTAGAGGCGCAATTACCACGCTTTTTCAGTTCAAGAGGGACGCGAGTGTAAAATTATTATTGAACTATCTAATAAAGCGAAGGACCGAAAATTAGTATATAGATTATAAGAATTTATATAGCGCATTTCCAAAAAAGACCAATGCGCTGCATGTACAATGTATACATTATATAAAAGAAATGCATTTAAAAATTGAGTAAAAACCACTGAAAGACCACTATATATATATACAATAATTGTGTAAAAAATAAATAAAATAAGGCTGAATTATTCAACAGGGAACAGATGGGTTTTTAAAAGCTTTTTAAAACGTTTCACATTTGGGGCGGCGCGCACAGAACTGGGTAGGTCATTCCACATTCTTGGTCCTAAAGCAGAAAATGATTTATCCCCAAATGATCTTAGTTTTGGGGATGGCAAGACGTGTAGGATCCTGAGATGACCTAAGCCCTTGAAGGCCTGAGTTATAAACGTTTAGTAAAGCCTGTAAATAAGTTGGTGACGAACCATTCATACAATAATATTGTCCACATGCACCAAGATCTTGAATTCAATCCTCTGCTGGATAGGCAACCAATGAAATTCTCGGAGCAATGGTTTCGCGCTAGTTCGTCTGCCGACATGGTAGACGAACTGGTATAACGATATTATTATAATGGATCTCGAACCAAACCAAATATTATATGGGGGACGTTAAAAACGTTAAACTGGACCCTTTAAATGTAATAAATGCAAAATTGTGCGCGCTTCGCGCGTATTAGTTTCAATGTTTCATTATTTAAGCTTGATTTATAGTATCATAAGGCTTCAACCAGTTTTCAATGACCATTTGAGTTTAAAATCTGAATAAATTGGCGCGCTCTGCGCGCATATTTTCTGTTAAAAGTTAAAATGTTTTGTGTTAAAAATGCCAAATGTTGCGCGCTTCGCTCGTATTAATTTCAATGTTTCATTATTCAAGCTGAACAAGATGGCTTCAGGAAAGTTTTCCATGACCATTTTAGCTTAAAAACTGAAAATATTTTTGAGCTTTGCGCGCATTCTTTCTACAGGTATCAACATTATAATGGTCTCGAACCAAACCAAATATTATACATAAGTCATACATAAGTGTTAGAAATGCCAATGATTCGTTATTTAAGCTTAACAAGAAAGCTTCAGGACAGTTTTCCACGACCATTTTAGTTCAAAAGCTGAAAAATGTTTTCTGCAGGTTTAAACATTATAATGACCCTCAAACAAAAACAAATATTCTAAATATTATGTGGAGGACATTTAAACGTCATACTGTACCTATAAAAATCACAAATTTTGCGCGCTTTGTATTAGTTCCAACGTTTCAATATTTAAGATTAACAAGATGGCTTGAGGTTTTGTGGCCTCCCGACATTTTTTATTGTCGGCACAAATGGCTTTGTCGGCAATTGATGACCTTTACACCCCCCCCCCCCCCCCCCCCCCCCCCCCCCAATGAAAAGGGTCTGGGACGCCCTTGTTCATGACAGTTTCAAAATATGTTAGTGTATTGCCGAAAAGCAGAATTCTGGAAGGAAAAAAGCCTAAAGTTTTTTCTGGAATTTCAAAAATTAGGTTCGGTAAAATCAATATTCATTTGCTTTAGTAAAAGCAAAATTAGGGCCGGTCGTAAGAGGACAATCAATCACCTCCCTGATCAAACCATTTATTGTGGCCTTATGTCTGGGACTGAATTGAATAAATTCAATTATTTGTGCTTTTGTAATTAAACATCTTGAATAATATTTAAATATTAATAATTATTTATATCAAATTTATATCAACTTAGCGGGCATATTTGCCAGTGCACTGTGGACTAGTCTTTATACTGCTATAGTACTACTAGTACTAGTTAGCAGGGGCGTCCCCAGAGGGGGGTGTGCGTGTGGGGGTGTGGGGGGGGGGGGGGGTGACACCCCCCATTCATCAAATCTGTCGGCAAAACCTGGCCCATTAATCAAATCTGTCGGTAAAATCATGGTACACATGAGCTTCCGTCGGTCCATTTGCGATTTTGACCATGCATTTTTTTCGGCAGGTTTTGAGGAAAACGTTATCGCTATAATACCCCCCCCCCCCCCCTGCAAGTTTTACGATTTGTTTGGAGTCTGTAAACAAATTGTCGGTGGGGTGCTTGTCGGTAATAGGGACCTCTAATCAACAATTGTTTTACTGAGTGGCTTTTTATAAACGCACATATTAAGACCTTTGTTGCAAAATGGCAACCAGACCACCCCAACGTGTTACTCATTTTGCATTAGTGAATTTGCACTGACAAGTCCATGGAATTAATCAAATTACTGTATGGCTGGGTTCAGTACTGTGACTTGGATTAGTGCATCAATGCACGCCATTTGAGGCACCAACAATACAAGCCACATTCCACATCATGAATAGCTATCCATTCAATAATGCAAAATGAGTAACAAGTAGAAATTAATGTAGGTTCTTTTGCAACACAGCTCTTCATAATTATACACTACACGTATAGAATCGCAATCGCGATTGGTTATTGTTATTATAGTTTTTGAACAGGAAATGATTAAAAAGTGAAAAACTAACAATTAGAGGCTTCAACTTTCACTAGAAATCAATGGATAGTACGGATGGTTTTGACCATTTTTGTTTAATTGGCTAAAACTTCTTAATATATGTTAACGCCCTGAGACAATTATGCTTGTACATGTTTACCCAATTTCGGGAAATTATGCCTTGCCCTATTTGGACACTCTCTATATTTTAATGTATTGCATGTCCATGATTTTTAAACATATGATGACTTACCTTTACCACCGAAACACTCATTTTCTAGCGTCCTATCTATATCGACAGGGGTCACAGAAGTATCGTTGAATTTGTACCACTGCTTCCTGAAAAGAAAAAAACAACAACAATGACCATTTGTATCAGAGCATGATGGATCTGACTTTTTAACTTAAGTCTCATCAGCACAACATTGACGACCCTAACAGCGAATACAGAAGGGTAGGCCTATGGATGCAAATTAGCGCAACAGGCGTAATGTAGTCCGTCGAGAAGTCCCACTCGCCCAGTGAGGTATAGAGCGCCCCCAGCGAGAACCGACAGGCCCGAGCCGAAGGCGATTCGGCTCGGGCATGTCGGTTCTCGCTGGCGGCGCTCTATACCTCACTGGGCGAGTGGGACTTCTCGACGGACTAGCGTAATGTGAAGGAAGTGTATCATACATATGCGTGACGTATTGCTTATGTCGCGCCCGTACGTTTGGAACTTTTGCACGCGAAGAGAAAAAACAAACCCACATAAGGGTGCACACCACCTAATGATATGTTGCATTCTTGCAATACCCAGGCAGTGTTTGAAATAAAGATAGACCCCACCATAAGTCTACATTTAACATCCTAGAAAAGGTCAAAAGTGCTGTAAATGTACCTATGTGTTTCATAATTTGGCATTTGCAAGTTCTTTCCTCCACATTAGGCCAAAAATCTTTAGCTTTTTCATGAATCGTATCATTTTACACGATTTCAATGTATCCACCAATTTAGAACTAAAACTACTGATCTCAGGATATAGGTAGCCAGTCGTGCCTAAGATAAAATATCATTGGTCCGAAGCGGGGAAATGCCGTTTACCTCCCCCACAATAGTGATTGTTTTTAAGCAGAAGACATCTAGATCTTCTATATAAACAATGATTTCAATGAACCAGTTTGCTCTAAAGGTGACAAAAATTCACACGAACTTGACCTCTAAACCACACAAAGCAATATGTAACTGATTTGTTGGTGTGGGACCATAGCCTATTTCTCGCCAACTTAAACTAAGGGACCGTTCATAAATACTTTTTTAACCCCCCCTCTCGCCATGCCACACACTTTTTGACCCCCCCACCCCTCTCGCCATGCCACACACTTTTTTGACCCCCCCCCCTGTATTACTGTCTGCACCTGAAACTTTCTTGTCCGCCGTTCATTGTTATCAAGTTCAGAGAACATAGATATGATATCTTTTTATGGGATTTATTTTTGACCATGTATCATATTCTATTTTTGATGGACGCATCACATCTAGGAGGGCAGGTTGTAGAATCTAGAGTGAATCAGAACTCCCACTTCAATTGCAGGTATCTTTGGTTTAGTGATGTCTTTAATCCCCTAAATAACTTCAAATATTTATGCACGGATCTCTGTTTTTGAAACTAATTAGGATGCTCCCTCCACTTATATATCCTGGCTTTAAATATGTTTTTTGGGGGGCGAAGCCACCCTTTTAGCATCAGATTGCAAAAAATTAAACATTTTGGTCTTTCTAGACATAAGTGGGGGCCGCCATGTTTGTAGTCTTTGTAAATTACATGCACCTATGCAGTTTATTTTAACAGTCCTGCAGTCTGTGGTAGAGTCAAAGCTATATTTGTTTAGCCTTGATGATTCAATCAGAGAGATGTTATTAGACTCCCAACAGAGAGACATAATAGCTTATCTTGTTTGACTAAGGAGAAATCTCCCAATTGTTGTGAGGTTGCCTAATAAATCAGAAAATCTTTGAATAAATGGTGAGTTGTGGCTGTCATATATACCTAGATTGTTCTTCAGATGGTATCCACCCCCCCCCCCCCCCTTCCATGCACACAAATCAACTTTATTGGTTTCCTGTACTATTTTTTTAGACTGCGGTGTTTTGATTTGATTTTTTGTTTGAATTATGGAAAATACATTACACCATTTCCATGGTATTTTGTTTGGTATGCAACAGATAATGGTTACAAAACATGCTTCTTTCTCTTGGATCGCCCCCATTCCATTTAATGGAATTTTTATTGCTATTGACATGAATTTGCCCTTCATTCTTTTTTAGCTGGGCTAGTACATAAAAATATGCCCGTAGACATCTGCGCGCGTAGCGCGCCAAAAAATTAGCTATTTTTACATTGATTAATGAACTTTCCCTAAATAATGTGCATACAGGTAAAGCAGGGGTTGGGGGCGAAGCCCCAGAAAATTTTGGAAACTAATAAGTGTTTTAAACTTTTTTGACCCCCCCTCTGTTGGGGTTTTCAAAAACTTTTTTGACCCCCCCTTTGCAGAGTATCAAAACTTGTTGGGCCCCCCTATAATTATCCAGCCCCCCCACCAAAGTATTTATGAACGCTCCCTAAATCAACTTTAAAGATAAAAACGGGCGTACTCTCGTTAGTATTTAAACACGGTTTCAAGCTAAACACGCGTTAAACTTTAAACACCGTATTCTCGTACTAAAATACAGGTTTTAGCTTAAAACCGTGTTTAACTAAACGCGTGTCTAACTTAAACGTGAGTTTATCCTTTAAACGACGTGTCTAACAAAACACGATTTTAAACTCTACAAATCTCGTTTCCAGAGTGGTCCTGCGTTGATTGTATATAGGTATTTAATTCATTGTGGCCCTAATGGATTCGACCGAATGCCTTAAATACACGGTACGTTAAAAGACTACACGATCCGCGCGCCTTCTTGCACCGGGCACGGTTGAGTGATCATTCAAGGCATACAGTTGGTGCGCGAGTTTAGATAAACACGCATTAAACTACCCCCGTACCCATGTTTAAAGTTAGACACATTTCGGAGAGTTAGACGCTTGTAAGTAAAACAAATGTACGAGAATTGCGTTTAGTTAAACGCTGTGTCTAAAGTCAAAGTTAGACGCGTGTTTAGCTTAAAACTACGTACGAGAATACGGGCCCATGATAGTCGCTGAACTACACGCAATGCTCGAAAGTTCTGTGACCACTCTGCTGGGGACGAAATTTATGGAGTTTAAAATCAGGTTTTGCTTAACACGAGGGATGTGCCCCCAAAGAAGCTGACAATTTTTGTGTTTTTGCAACTGGATTCGTGCAAATTGGTTTATACTTTTAAAGAAAATTTAGATAAACACCCAATACATAGGCCTAATACCATTCCCATTTCTATTAAAAAGCAGTTCAAGTTATTTTATCATACACATAATTATGCATAACATTGAGGTCTGATTAAATAGGCCAGTAGGCCACCCTCCCGGTTGATATCACCGCCATCCTTCGGGATTTACGACAATGCCAGCACTTATTTCATTTAGAAGCGAATAGAGCTAACTTATGTCTAGCGTACTGTTTTTCCCGGGTATTTTTTTTCCTCTACATTTGGCAACGTCGAGACTTTACGCTCAATACTTATGGGTCAGCGGAGTTACGTTACGTGACCGGCCGCAGCACGCCGCGCTAGGCCGTTCGTTTGGCATAAATTGTATTCGATAGCGGTTCGTAGGGGTTCGCAGAGGTACGCTGGGGTCTAGGATTTGTTTTTATATGTTAGAAATGATCTTAACGAAGTGTTTCAGTCGGCGTACAAGGCTAACCACAGCACTGAAACTGCGTTGCTCAGGGTAAACATGACATTGACAAAGCCTTAGATAGTAACAAAGCTGTTCTCTAGGTCATGCTTGACCTGTCTGCTGCCTTTGATACCATTGATCATGACATCCTTATTGTTGTTGTTGTTGTTGTTGTTTGGACGGATATCGCCGAACAGCTAAGCAATCTACGCCCAAATAATACAATAGGTATGGTAGTATCCACACAGTCAACACTTTTAATACTTACTCTTTCGTTCGTATTATCGAATAGTAATGTCCGCAATCAGCACTTCCAGAGTGCACGACTACTCCTACCAGCTCGTACTTAGACTCCTTTGGGATCTTGCCATGTTTGTCGGCTTCTACGCCATCCGTTGTATACTCAGATAAATTCAAGGTGTAGCCAAACTAGGAAAAGTGTAATAAGCATGTTTAGTACAAGCATAAAATAAAAAGAACACTTACATTCATTGTATCTGTAAGCATAATTATTGAGATTTCTATTAGAACAATACCTCACTAGTATGTATGCGTATTGCAACACTAAATTCAAAAAGGAAAATCATAGATCTACTTCGTTCTGATTTTTGACACATAGCTTTTCAATATCTTAAATTGAACAGAAGAAATCTCTTCAAATTTTGTTTAATTTAATATTTTTACGTTAGAGCTATAGTTTTGGAGTCATGAGCATATTTATAACCTCGTCCGATCAGACTGAAAGGGTCGTTGAATGGGGATGAAGTGTTGACTTTTGAAGAAAGAATAATAATTGGTATACAAGTGCGTTAGTGCGTCCATTTTATGTATTTTCATTAAGACATGATACATTTATGTAATTGTATAATTGACTTGTATGTCGATACAGCCATTAGAATGGATAGACGTTCACTTTATCCTTCAAGCTTTGCCCAACAGATATCAGTTAGGGCAAACTGCCAAAAACGGCAACCTTCCGAATTTGGAAACATATTGCCAAATCCCTTTTTTTTTTTACCATTGGTTATTTTTGTGGATTAAAAATTACTTTTGCAAGTTCAGTTAAGTGATTACTTATTTTAATCAAGTCAAAATCATAACCACTTATCATAAAACATAAATTACTACAAAATGTATGGTATTTATTTTTGTTACTTTGAGCCTGCAATATATTCGCTGGTAATAAATGGTCTTAAGATACTTTATTTTGATATATCATTATTTAACATTGATGTAAGTCATGTTCGAATTAAATATGAATAAAAACATATATTGAAAGGCCAATTTTTGGGCAATTGATTATTAATTAGTCCCTTAATTAATTAAGGGGGCTGTGGACTCTCAGGTACAGCCTTCGTAAAACTGCCATCATCATCAATATTAATTTAATCTTTATAAACGTATACAGTTTTTTGCAGAAAAGGGTTCAATGAATCCAACCATGATAATGAAATTGACCATTTTGGAAAAAAATATAAAAAACACGTTTTTTGACCCATTTTAGGTTTGGAAAAGATAACTCAAAATATATTTTGTTAAATATTGTCATACTAGTTTTATGATAATCCTAATAACATTTCCCAGGGGCGTTGTTTTTTTAATATCTTTTTTATTTTTTGAGTTATAGACCAAAAAGTGCCAAAATGATTTTGGCGGTAAAAAAATCACGTTTTTTGGCACTTTTTGGTCTGTAACTCAACAACAACAAAAATATATTTAAAAAAAAAAGCTCCTGGGGAATGTTATCAGGATTATCATAAAACTAGAATTACAAAATTTAACAAAATATATTTTGAGTTATCTTTTCCAAACCTAAAATGGGTCGAATAACGTGTTTTTTATAATTTTTCCCAAAATGGTCAATTTCATTATCATGGTTGGATTCATTGAACCCTTTTCTGCAAAAAACTGTATACGTTTATAAAGATTAAATGAATATTGAAGAAGTTACGGCAGTTTTACGGAGACTGTACCTTTTGCTTTAAAACATAATAATAAACCTCACTGTCAAAATGTAGGAGCATTTGTTAAAACTTGATTCATCAAAAACCGTGATCATCTATCTTAAATTCAAAACGCCAGAGGCGAAAACCTACTTAACTGTGCGATCTATCTAATATCGCGAATATATTGCAGGCTCAAATCACAAAAATAAATACCACACATTTTGCAATTTATGTTTTATAATAAGTGGTTATGATTTTGACTTGATTAAATTAAGTAACCATCTTATTGAAAATGCAAAAGTATTTGTTTCAAATCTCAAAAAATATCAATGGATTTTTTTGTTGGTGCCTGATTTGGCACTATATTTTTCATATTCGGAAACATTTCACAGGTTGCCGTTTTTTTGGCAGTTTGCCCTGACTGGCTATACAGCTTCATGACACTCAGAGTATGCGTATACCACTGTTGATTTTGTGTAATTTTCATGTTATGGCATAAAATGATATTAGTAAATATAAACCTACCTTAAACTTGCCATTGTACTTAGCCAAGCTACCGGTGTTGTCAGTTATTTGAAATCTCTTCAGTCGCATCACAAGTACAGGTGGAAGAACCTTGATTGTCGTTTGCATAGTTGCATGTCTCTGAAGACAGATCAAACATCAACGGAAATAACAATAACAAAAAAACTATAAATAACAACAACGACAGCAAGATGACCGCCGATTTAGTCAGGACAAAACTATCATAACATCATGAGTAAAATGATGTATGTCATGCGACTTGTTTGATTTTCATTGGGCTGCCCTAGGCCGAACGTAGGTGCCAATTAAAGAATAGAATGACTTTAGAAATGGCTGTTCAAATAGACTACCCCTTGTCATGAAAATAGTCGTTAGATGACCCTAAAACAAGCTGATTAGAGTAGGAAGCCGGATGGTGGTCTACTTCGAATGTTGGCTCTATAGTGCAAGAACACTGAATGTAGACTTTCTATATATAACTGCAGAATCTTTGATCACTTTATGCACGCAGAGGTGGTGAGTAGTAAAAAAAAATGCGACCCTAGTTTTTACGATTTTAGGGTCGGTCGCTGAGGGCAACACAACTATTTTTTTTTTGGCCTAAGGTTGGGATAGTTTCATCTTGTCACCATTCAATGGCAATTACACGTTTAAGTTTTTTCTTCTAAAACGCAGCAATGGATAAAATGCTGCACCTTGATGCTCTTGTCAGAGCCAGCTAATCTTTTGGTCAAGCTACAGACAATTTTTAGTTAATATGATGAGTCGTCTAGCCGAGTGGAAGCTAGCTTTACTACCTTTAAATAACGCTCTAACACGAGTCGATCTCCTCGAAGTGAAGCAACATGAGCACGCCTGTTTGACTGTCCGATTTATAATTAAAATTATGGAATGAAAACAAATTACATAGTGGCCCCGTTATGGTTTGACCTGATTTAGGTAGCGCTAATGAATACGAGTATACGGTAAAAATTTCAAGAAAATTGTTTGAGCCCTTTTTAAACTATCGGCATTTTCTACTTTACACACATTTTACATGTAACTCTATGAGAAATGAGACCGATGAGGGCGCTATTATAGTAAATAATAATATTTAAAGCTCTATTTCTCAGAAATGGCACAAACAAATGTTCTGAAATTTCTACAAAAGATGGCCAGTATATTCAGGTACTTGAATCAGTTAAAACCAGAACCGGGCCAGCAAGTTACGGTGTTCTCATAATAAAACGGACAAAATATGTGGGATCAAACAGCCGTGTGAGACAGTTCCTTATATTATTTATATATTCGTTAATCCGTCGAAAATACTGCAACAAATAATGTTGAAACCTTGATTTTCAACACATTCGTTTTACGTGCGAGTTCCACAGAGTTCGATGACGAACTGATTTGTTCTCATTAAAAAATACGGTACGTACACACAATCTCTTACACGCCTCGTCGTGATCGGCCAATAACATAAGCAACGACGAAGTCATAGTCTGATTGGTCAACATTTACGTAATATACATTGCATCGTCTTTGATTGACGGGGTCCCCAGACTGCAAAACCCGCTCGATCAAAACAGCTGTCTGATAAAATTAGATTAGAAGGCGTCTTAACGGACTTACGTTACTCCGCGATAATAAAATATAATCGTTTCTTTTTGTACGATTCTACTTTATTATCAAAGTTAATTTCTTACGGTCACTTTACCTTGGTATCGCATTTCTCACAGAAGTACAGGTCATCTAGATGAATCCGACCAACATACGATGCTAATGACTGTTCGATTTCCTCGTAACCTTTCACGGTCAAAGTTATTCCGGGGAATGGATCTTCACGGCAATAACTGTAAACACATAATTGAATTTATAAGCAAAATAAGAATAACATTATATTGTTGTCAGAAAATCATATCGGTAAGGTATTACACCGATATTCTATACAAATATCGGTGTAATACCGGTATAACATCGGTGTAATACCGGTGTAACACCGCTGAGAGTTTGGATATCAGCCCTAAATAAACCATAATTGAAACATTTATAATCAAGATCGGTCGGGTTATAGGCCTATCTACTTTATACTGTGTTGTTGGGTTGGGAAAACAATAATCATTAAGCAATAAGATCAAAATCAAGGTAATAAATTGATAATAATGTAGAGTCCCCCCAAAAAAGTTTAAAAATACGCTCATTATTCTGAAAATATGGTTACAAAATTTTGGAATAATTCCTCGTCAATTAGAGGCATTGTTCCCGAAGATCGGTTAACAAATAAGAACCATACACCGAAAAGAATGAAACAAAGAGCAGTTTGCGGCATTTTCAAATTGGGGTTTTGGACAAGTATAATTGATAGTGTGACGAAATGTGCATGGGCTACATTGATCAATTGAAGCATCCCCAATAGTACCTCATCGCTGAGTTGTCGCTGCCAGTTTATCAACAATCTGCCTACTTCTAAACTGATCCTGCGCATAGAACGACCGGGTCAGTTCTTTGAAGACGTTATACCAATATGCAGCAATGGAATACCAGCATGACTTTCCACCCGGGGTAGACAGTCCCGAGGTAGACAGTCCCGAGGTAGACAGTACCGGGGTAGACCAAACCTGGGTGGGCCAACCCTGGGTGAACCAACCCTGGGTGGATAGGGTTAGGGTTAGCGTCAGGGAGGGTTAGTGTTAGGGTTAAGGTTAAGGTTAGTGTTAGGGTTAGGGTTAGTGTTAGGGTTAGGGTTATGGCTAGAAACAGTCCCTTAGAATGATCCGGACAGTCCCGGGGCTGTTTGAGAATGACCCTTACAGTCCCGGGGTTGTTTTATGAATGATTCATCCATCCTTGTTTTTACCTCCCCGACCACCAACCCCCTGGGTGTTTTAAGATATAATTTATAATCAATATAGTTTCAAAGGTGTTTATTAAACAGTATTATTTCGCTTTATTCCGTGAGGGCGCTCTATTGTAGTCTACCTAGGGTTGGTCGGGTATTTCCATCGCTGCATAAAGATATCATGATGTTCCATACTTATAGTGAGGGATTGTGCCCTTAAAAGTCCCACCCTCAAATCCAATGATTTATCATGATCCGACCTAGAACACTCCTCCTCTCAATTATGTTAATCGTGATTTTGAATTATTTGTATGAGATCCCGTGCTGAAAAAAAATCGTACACTTGTCAATTTACCTATGCTTACAGCTATTGCTACATTCCAGCACTTTGGAGAGTACACCCTGAAAAGTATTCTTGAATATCTCTTTTAGGCTGACTTCCTAAACAGCAAATATGAATGCAAACAGTTTGAATTAAAACGACTTAAAGTATAGTAGACAGCAATCAGCAATCATTTTTATAAAGGGTCGTGCAACTGGTACACTACAAAATGCACTTACCGTATTCAACAAGCTGTTTTATGATCAATACATGTTGGAAGTGATATAATGACTAACTTACGACGTTGTATTGTATTCGGTGAAGCCTAGACCAAACATGTGAGTAAATGCCAGTCTTTCATCTCTGTTCATATTTTATAGCTGCCTTTTTGTCTGCTGACTAAAAATCCTTCCAAGCGGCCCTTATTATAGGGCCATATTCATCGTCGCTTTACCTATATTGATTTGGATTTGTGCAGCCATGTTCGCAAAAGAAGTGCTTTAAATATAGATTGGCTTCCATATAGCCTTGTACAGAACATTAATGTTACGCTGTTTCCCAAATCACTTAAAGTACAACCGTCAGCACGCAGGTATCGCTTTCAATTGGTGACCTTGCCGATTTCTAACCCACGCAAAGATCGATTTCAGGATGTCAACCTTGCGCAAAAACCTTACGAGAAGTTTGTTTTCCCTAAATCGATTGAGGTAGGGTTAGTTGGCAGCCATGATGGCGAAGTAGGTGGATTGTTCGTAATTTTCTCAATAATATGATGCCAAATCTGACATATTTGGTCCACAAACAATTTTAGAACTTAACAACTTTTGTGACTTTGCTTCTTGTAACCATTCACTTGACCGGATTAAGATTCATACGATATTTTAAGAGCAATTTCCGTACTAACGGAATTTTAAGCTCTAATTTCATATCAAAATCATTGAGGCCCGACTTATTTTTTGATGAGAAAAACGAGTCTGATTTTCAGCGATTTTCGGTCAGAAAACGAAACTTACGATCACCCGTTACCGTGATATGTATCATAGCTTACAAAATCAAATAATGCAATGTCTTCATTTATGACTTAATAATCATGATAATAGCTTAGTCTTACTCTTCGTATAGCCTACAATCTTGGAAAAAAGTCCTTGGAACGCGAACGCTGAGCTGAGCACACGTGCTGGGTATTGTGTGCATGTATTGATACTTAGTGTCTTCTGTTATAAACGGAAATTGTTCAAATGAGATTTTTACTTCCCCACCCCCCATCGATCAATGTTGGGACACTCTGGCAAGCTGCAGGAGCCACTGGCCTTGGTCAACATTGTACGGGGGAGTGGGGGTGACACTTGTCCGTTAATCACACGTAAGTGTTCCAAGACTTTTTTCCAGGATTGTATAAGAGGAATGCAAAATATTTGATCTAAATTTGGTTTTTCTGTCATAAATCAAAAACCGAATGTCGTATGAATCTCATATTACACACGATTTGAGTAAACAATAGGGGCATCACAAATATAATAAAAATGATGACAGGGAATTAATTTTATTTAGGGAGTGGTCACTGAAAACAATTATGTATGTCATATTTAACTACAATTTTACCCGTTTCTTGATCCCGCGCGTAATAATCTGATGTTTATAAATCAATAAATCAAAAGTATAAAGTTCTTGCTGAGAAATTAACATGTTTATACTTTTAATAATGTTATCACATTGCCTATTTGTTTGTTATTTGAAATATGAAACTATACATTTACACTTTCCACGCGACAGGTGTCTGCAGACGACAATCCAAAATTGCACAAAATGTTTCAAAAACGTCAAAATTATTGAATGTCATTTTACCAATATTTGGAATCACCTTATGAAATGCATTCAAATAAGTACAAACGTGCCTATTATTAGTTCAGTTATCCTTGAGATAGACATAAAAGTTAGACAAATCTGTTTTGTACCGTGGTTAAACCAATAGCCGCGTTGAAAGTGTTAACATTTGCCGAGCAGTAAACGTTTATTTGCAATACTATTCCTATCTATTGAAGATAGCTCATAACAGAAAAAAAGGAAAAAGCCACGCCATGAAAGCGACTCGAACCAACGCCAAGCAGGCTATGAACAGATAAAGGGTGCCAACGAACGCTCCTATCCACTCGGCCAAGCGGTCAGTGCTTACACAAGCGTGGATTTGTTTTATTATACATGTTATAGTAATGCATTATTGCAAAGTGTCACACACTTTACAACAGTTTACCATCAGTTTACCATTGGGACATTTTGCTTAAAATAGGCAATTAAACGGTTTTTTCATACTGCCTTTGAGTTATCAAGATATGCATATGTGTTAGCTATACCAATCATGCATGTTGTAACTCCGAAATATAAGCCGCATTGGTCACATCTACGCATTTTGATAACAGTTTACCATTTAAAATGAAAACAAAATATGTATAATAATATTATACTATAGAAACGACGGTAAAGTGTTCAATGAACACGCGTTTCAAGGCAACACTTTACCATACACTTTACCATTCACTTTACCATTACGGTCCCAACTCGTCTGATGATTTCTTTGTGAATAAAGCTAAATTCATTTATCGCAGCGCTATTTTAATCAATAAATACAATAAAATATACTACTTAAATGGTTTATTTATGTATTCACGTATATTATATATTACTTAAATGGTTTATGTATTCACTTATTTAGTTGTTTGGGTTGTTTTTGAGGATGAGATTGAACTGAAGGCCTATAGATAATATTATCGTCGTGCTTACTCATCTGACTCATTAGCTCAGTTGACTAGAGCGCTGGTCTATAACCATCCAGAGGTCCCAGGTTCAAATCCTGGATGTGCAATTTCTTTTACTGACTATCATTTATAATTTGTGGAGTAGGAAGAAACATTTACTCATCATCCAACCATGTCCAACTATTGTTTTTCCACTTATTTTCAAATATTTCCAAAAAATAAATGCCGACAGTTTTGAAAAAAAATGTGTAAGAAAAAAGAGTAATATTTGAAAAATCCATAAAATAAGGGTTTGTGAATAACGTGTCGGGAAAAAATACCAGCAATTTCAAAATGTTCAAAATAAATTCCAAAAACTGTAGGCAAAAACACCCTTTGACAATTTGAGCCAAAAAATGTTGGTTAATATTAATATGTGGAAATGTAGAACTAAATCCAAATGTAGTTTTTCAAAAATTCTTTTGATTAAAAACAGCCCAAAAAGTGTACGTATAGGCCTATGAACATTCGAGCAGAAAAAAAAGTGTTTTGAAAAAAGGTGTTTTTCTTGCATTTTTTCTTGGTGATTATTGGGCCGGGGGATTCATCGTCCCTTTGCAACACAAGTGATGCAAAACAACGACCGCAAATAAAAAAACCACATAATAACAGATGGGCATATGAATAATGAGCATCTATTATTATATTACAACCCGTTAATGCAATACGAAAGATAGCTGTCGAATCTGTCAAACAGAAGTTACTGCTATCTACTGAAGATAGTTATTTACAAGTAGGCCTAAGTTGTTTTACAATTATTTGTGTTACTTTCAACCCTATATATAGATTCCGTTACTTTTAGATACTCTTTTGCATATCTAACAATACATGAATAACTCTCGTAGGAGTATCTGAAAACGCCACATTATGCATTGCAATAATGGCCAATTATTATACATCTTCGAAATGCATTAGTTAGTATAGGGAATTGGTTTCACTGAACGTTCCCGTATTAAATGAATGTCTTTATTAAAAAAAATACTGGGGATGCCAAGCCTATGGTCCCCTGCCAAATACTGTGCAATTTGAGATACATGTGACATTTAGTTTTTGAGATGTGATAGAAAAACCAAATTTAGATGATTTTTTTTGCAATCTGCGTATACATGTATAAGAGGAATGCAAAATATTTGATCTAAATTTGGTTTTTCTGTCATAAATCAAAAACCGAATGTCGTATGAATCTCATATTACACACGATTTGAGTAAACAATAGGGGCATCACAAATATAATAAAAATGATGACAGGGAATTAATTTTATTTAGGGAGTGGTCACTGAAAACAATTATGTATGTCATATTTAACTACAATTTTACCCGTTTCTTGATCCCGCGCGTAATAATCTGATGTTTATAAATCAATAAATCAAAAGTATAAAGTTCTTGCTGAGAAATTAACATGTTTATACTTTTAATAATGTTATCACATTGCCTATTTGTTTGTTATTTGAAATATGAAACTATACATTTACACTTTCCACGCGACAGGTGTCTGCAGACGACAATCCAAAATTGCACAAAATGTTTCAAAAACGTCAAAATTATTGAATGTCATTTTACCAATATTTGGAATCACCTTATGAAATGCATTCAAATAAGTACAAACGTGCCTATTATTAGTTCAGTTATCCTTGAGATAGACATAAAAGTTAGACAAATCTGTTTTGTACCGTGGTTAAACCAATAGCCGCGTTGAAAGTGTTAACATTTGCCGAGCAGTAAACGTTTATTTGCAATACTATTCCTATCTATTGAAGATAGCTCATAACAGAAAAAAAGGAAAAAAGCCACGCCATGAAAGCGACTCGAACCAACGCCAAGCAGGCTATGAACAGATAAAGGGTGCCAACGAACGCTCCTATCCACTCGGCCAAGCGGTCAGTGCTTACACAAGCGTGGATTTGTTTTATTATACATGTTATAGTAATGCATTATTGCAAAGTGTCACACACTTTACAACAGTTTACCATCAGTTTACCATTGGGACATTTTGCTTAAAATAGGCAATTAAACGGTTTTTTCATACTGCCTTTGAGTTATCAAGATATGCATATGTGTTAGCTATACCAATCATGCATGTTGTAACTCCGAAATATAAGCCGCATGGGTCACATCTACGCATTTTGATAACAGTTTACCATTTAAAATGAAAACAAAATATGTATAATAATATTATACTATAGAAACGACGGTAAAGTGTTCAATGAACACGCGTTTCAAGGCAACACTTTACCATACACTTTACCATTCACTTTACCATTACGGTCCCAACTCGTCTGATGATTTCTTTGTGAATAAAGCTAAATTCATTTATCGCAGCGCTATTTTAATCAATAAATACAATAAAATATACTACTTAAATGGTTTATTTATGTATTCACGTATATTATATATTACTTAAATGGTTTATGTATTCACTTATTTAGTTGTTTGGGTTGTTTTTGAGGATGAGATTGAACTGAAGGCCTATAGATAATATTATCGTCGTGCTTACTCATCTGACTCATTAGCTCAGTTGACTAGAGCGCTGGTCTATAACCATCCAGAGGTCCCAGGTTCAAATCCTGGATGTGCAATTTCTTTTACTGACTATCATTTATAATTTGTGGAGTAGGAAGAAACATTTACTCATCATCCAACCATGTCCAACTATTGTTTTTCCACTTATTTTCAAATATTTCCAAAAAATAAATGCCGACAGTTTTGAAAAAAAATGTGTAAGAAAAAAGAGTAATATTTGAAAAATCCATAAAATAAGGGTTTGTGAATAACGTGTCGGGAAAAAATACCAGCAATTTCAAAATGTTCAAAATAAATTCCAAAAACTGTAGGCAAAAACACCCTTTGACAATTTGAGCCAAAAAATGTTGGTTAATATTAATATGTGGAAATGTAGAACTAAATCCAAATGTAGTTTTTCAAAAATTCTTTTGATTAAAAACAGCCCAAAAAGTGTACGTATAGGCCTATGAACATTCGAGCAGAAAAAAAAGTGTTTTGAAAAAAGGTGTTTTTCTTGCATTTTTTCTTGGTGATTATTGGGCCGGGGGATTCATCGTCCCTTTGCAACACAAGTGATGCAAAACAACGACCGCAAATAAAAAAACACACATAATAACAGATGGGCATATGAATAATGAGCATCTATTATTATATTACAACCCGTTAATGCAATACGAAAGATAGCTGTCGAATCTGTCAAACAGAAGTTACTGCTATCTACTGAAGATAGTTATTTACAAGTAGGCCTAAGTTGTTTTACAATTATTTGTGTTACTTTCAACCCTATATATAGATTCCGTTACTTTTAGATACTCTTTTGCATATCTAACAATACATGAATAACTCTCGTAGGAGTATCTGAAAACGCCACATTATGCATTGCAATAATGGCCAATTATTATACATCTTCGAAATGCATTAGTTAGTATAGGGAATTGGTTTCACTGAACGTTCCCGTATTAAATGAATGTCTTTATTAAAAAAAATACTGGGGATGCCAAGCCTATGGTCCCCTGCCAAATACTGTGCAATTTGAGATACATGTGACATTTAGTTTTTGAGATGTGATAGAAAAACCAAATTTAGATGATTTTTTTTGCAATCTGCGTATACATGTATAAGAGGAATGCAAAATATTTGATCTAAATTTGGTTTTTCTGTCATAAATCAAAAACCGAATGTCGTATGAATCTCATATTACACACGATTTGAGTAAACAATAGGGGCATCACAAATATAATAAAAATGATGACAGGGAATTAATTTTATTTAGGGAGTGGTCACTGAAAACAATTATGTATGTCATATTTAACTACAATTTGACCCGTTTCTTGATCCCGCGCGTAATAATCTGATGTTTATAAATCAATAAATCAAAAGTATAAAGTTCTTGCTGAGAAATTAACATGTTTATACTTTTAATAATGTTATCACATTGCCTATTTGTTTGTTATTTGAAATATGAAACTATACATTTACACTTTCCACGCGACAGGTGTCTGCAGACGACAATCCAAAATTGCACAAAATGTTTCAAAAACGTCAAAATTATTGAATGTCATTTTACCAATATTTGGAATCACCTTATGAAATGCATTCAAATAAGTACAAACGTGCCTATTATTAGTTCAGTTATCCTTGAGATAGACATAAAAGTTAGACAAATCTGTTTTGTACCGTGGTTAAACCAATAGCCGCGTTGAAAGTGTTAACATTTGCCGAGCAGTAAACGTTTATTTGCAATACTATTCCTATCTATTGAAGATAGCTCATAACAGAAAAAAAGGAAAAAAGCCACGCCATGAAAGCGACTCGAACCAACGCCAAGCAGGCTATGAACAGATAAAGGGTGCCAACGAACGCTCCTATCCACTCGGCCAAGCGGTCAGTGCTTACACAAGCGTGGATTTGTTTTATTATACATGTTATAGTAATGCATTATTGCAAAGTGTCACACACTTTACAACAGTTTACCATCAGTTTACCATTGGGACATTTTGCTTAAAATAGGCAATTAAACGGTTTTTTCATACTGCCTTTGAGTTATCAAGATATGCATATGTGTTAGCTATACCAATCATGCATGTTGTAACTCCGAAATATAAGCCGCATTGGTCACATCTACGCATTTTGATAACAGTTTACCATTTAAAATGAAAACAAAATATGTATAATAATATTATACTATAGAAACGACGGTAAAGTGTTCAATGAACACGCGTTTCAAGGCAACACTTTACCATACACTTTACCATTCACTTTACCATTACGGTCCCAACTCGTCTGATGATTTCTTTGTGAATAAAGCTAAATTCATTTATCGCAGCGCTATTTTAATCAATAAATACAATAAAATATACTACTTAAATGGTTTATTTATGTATTCACGTATATTATATATTACTTAAATGGTTTATGTATTCACTTATTTAGTTGTTTGGGTTGTTTTTGAGGATGAGATTGAACTGAAGGCCTATAGATAATATTATCGTCGTGCTTACTCATCTGACTCATTAGCTCAGTTGACTAGAGCGCTGGTCTATAACCATCCAGAGGTCCCAGGTTCAAATCCTGGATGTGCAATTTCTTTTACTGACTATCATTTATAATTTGTGGAGTAGGAAGAAACATTTACTCATCATCCAACCATGTCCAACTATTGTTTTTCCACTTATTTTCAAATATTTCCAAAAAATAAATGCCGACAGTTTTGAAAAAAAATGTGTAAGAAAAAAGAGTAATATTTGAAAAATCCATAAAATAAGGGTTTGTGAATAACGTGTCGGGAAAAAATACCAGCAATTTCAAAATGTTCAAAATAAATTCCAAAAACTGTAGGCAAAAACACTCTTTGACAATTTGAGCCAAAAAATGTTGGTTAATATTAATATGTGGAAATGTAGAACTAAATCCAAATGTAGTTTTTCAAAAATTCTTTTGATTAAAAACAGCCCAAAAAGTGTACGTATAGGCCTATGAACATTCGAGCAGAAAAAAAAGTGTTTTGAAAAAAGGTGTTTTTCTTGCATTTTTTCTTGGTGATTATTGGGCCGGGGGATTCATCGTCCCTTTGCAACACAAGTGATGCAAAACAACGACCGCAAATAAAAAAAACCACATAATAACAGATGGGCATATGAATAATGAGCATCTATTATTATATTACAACCCGTTAATGCAATACGAAAGATAGCTGTCGAATCTGTCAAACAGAAGTTACTGCTATCTACTGAAGATAGTTATTTACAAGTAGGCCTAAGTTGTTTTACAATTATTTGTGTTACTTTCAACCCTATATATAGATTCCGTTACTTTTAGATACTCTTTTGCATATCTAACAATACATGAATAACTCTCGTAGGAGTATCTGAAAACGCCACATTATGCATTGCAATAATGGCCAATTATTATACATCTTCGAAATGCATTAGTTAGTATAGGGAATTGGTTTCACTGAACGTTCCCGTATTAAATGAATGTCTTTATTAAAAAAAATACTGGGGATGCCAAGCCTATGGTCCCCTGCCAAATACTGTGCAATTTGAGATACATGTGACATTTAGTTTTTGAGATGTGATAGAAAAACCAAATTTAGATGATTTTTTTTGCAATCTGCGTATACATGTATAAGAGGAATGCAAAATATTTGATCTAAATTTGGTTTTTCTGTCATAAATCAAAAACCGAATGTCGTATGAATCTCATATTACACACGATTTGAGTAAACAATAGGGGCATCACAAATATAATAAAAATGATGACAGGGAATTAATTTTATTTAGGGAGTGGTCACTGAAAACAATTATGTATGTCATATTTAACTACAATTTGACCCGTTTCTTGATCCCGCGCGTAATAATCTGATGTTTATAAATCAATAAATCAAAAGTATAAAGTTCTTGCTGAGAAATTAACATGTTTATACTTTTAATAATGTTATCACATTGCCTATTTGTTTGTTATTTGAAATATGAAACTATACATTTACACTTTCCACGCGACAGGTGTCTGCAGACGACAATCCAAAATTGCACAAAATGTTTCAAAAACGTCAAAATTATTGAATGTCATTTTACCAATATTTGGAATCACCTTATGAAATGCATTCAAATAAGTACAAACGTGCCTATTATTAGTTCAGTTATCCTTGAGATAGACATAAAAGTTAGACAAATCTGTTTTGTACCGTGGTTAAACCAATAGCCGCGTTGAAAGTGTTAACATTTGCCGAGCAGTAAACGTTTATTTGCAATACTATTCCTATCTATTGAAGATAGCTCATAACAGAAAAAAAGGAAAAAAGCCACGCCATGAAAGCGACTCGAACCAACGCCAAGCAGGCTATGAACAGATAAAGGGTGCCAACGAACGCTCCTATCCACTCGGCCAAGCGGTCAGTGCTTACACAAGCGTGGATTTGTTTTATTATACATGTTATAGTAATGCATTATTGCAAAGTGTCACACACTTTACAACAGTTTACCATCAGTTTACCATTGGGACATTTTGCTTAAAATAGGCAATTAAACGGTTTTTTCATACTGCCTTTGAGTTATCAAGATATGCATATGTGTTAGCTATACCAATCATGCATGTTGTAACTCCGAAATATAAGCCGCATTGGTCACATCTACGCATTTTGATAACAGTTTACCATTTAAAATGAAAACAAAATATGTATAATAATATTATACTATAGAAACGACGGTAAAGTGTTCAATGAACACGCGTTTCAAGGCAACACTTTACCATACACTTTACCATTCACTTTACCATTACGGTCCCAACTCGTCTGATGATTTCTTTGTGAATAAAGCTAAATTCATTTATCGCAGCGCTATTTTAATCAATAAATACAATAAAATATACTACTTAAATGGTTTATTTATGTATTCACGTATATTATATATTACTTAAATGGTTTATGTATTCACTTATTTAGTTGTTTGGGTTGTTTTTGAGGATGAGATTGAACTGAAGGCCTATAGATAATATTATCGTCGTGCTTACTCATCTGACTCATTAGCTCAGTTGACTAGAGCGCTGGTCTATAACCATCCAGAGGTCCCAGGTTCAAATCCTGGATGTGCAATTTCTTTTACTGACTATCATTTATAATTTGTGGAGTAGGAAGAAACATTTACTCATCATCCAACCATGTCCAACTATTGTTTTTCCACTTATTTTCAAATATTTCCAAAAAATAAATGCCGACAGTTTTGAAAAAAAATGTGTAAGAAAAAAGAGTAATATTTGAAAAATCCATAAAATAAGGGTTTGTGAATAACGTGTCGGGAAAAAATACCAGCAATTTCAAAATGTTCAAAATAAATTCCAAAAACTGTAGGCAAAAACACCCTTTGACAATTTGAGCCAAAAAATGTTGGTTAATATTAATATGTGGAAATGTAGAACTAAATCCAAATGTAGTTTTTCAAAAATTCTTTTGATTAAAAACAGCCCAAAAAGTGTACGTATAGGCCTATGAACATTCGAGCAGAAAAAAAAGTGTTTTGAAAAAAGGTGTTTTTCTTGCATTTTTTCTTGGTGATTATTGGGCCGGGGGATTCATCGTCCCTTTGCAACACAAGTGATGCAAAACAACGACCGCAAATAAAAAAAACCACATAATAACAGATGGGCATATGAATAATGAGCATCTATTATTATATTACAACCCGTTAATGCAATACGAAAGATAGCTGTCGAATCTGTCAAACAGAAGTTACTGCTATCTACTGAAGATAGTTATTTACAAGTAGGCCTAAGTTGTTTTACAATTATTTGTGTTACTTTCAACCCTATATATAGATTCCGTTACTTTTAGATACTCTTTTGCATATCTAACAATACATGAATAACTCTCGTAGGAGTATCTGAAAACGCCACATTATGCATTGCAATAATGGCCAATTATTATACATCTTCGAAATGCATTAGTTAGTATAGGGAATTGGTTTCACTGAACGTTCCCGTATTAAATGAATGTCTTTATTAAAAAAAATACTGGGGATGCCAAGCCTATGGTCCCCTGCCAAATACTGTGCAATTTGAGATACATGTGACATTTAGTTTTTGAGATGTGATAGAAAAACCAAATTTAGATGATTTTTTTTGCAATCTGCGTATACATGTATAAGAGGAATGCAAAATATTTGATCTAAATTTGGTTTTTCTGTCATAAATCAAAAACCGAATGTCGTATGAATCTCATATTACACACGATTTGAGTAAACAATAGGGGCATCACAAATATAATAAAAATGATGACAGGGAATTAATTTTATTTAGGGAGTGGTCACTGAAAACAATTATGTATGTCATATTTAACTACAATTTTACCCGTTTCTTGATCCCGCGCGTAATAATCTGATGTTTATAAATCAATAAATCAAAAGTATAAAGTTCTTGCTGAGAAATTAACATGTTTATACTTTTAATAATGTTATCACATTGCCTATTTGTTTGTTATTTGAAATATGAAACTATACATTTACACTTTCCACGCGACAGGTGTCTGCAGACGACAATCCAAAATTGCACAAAATGTTTCAAAAACGTCAAAATTATTGAATGTCATTTTACCAATATTTGGAATCACCTTATGAAATGCATTCAAATAAGTACAAACGTGCCTATTATTAGTTCAGTTATCCTTGAGATAGACATAAAAGTTAGACAAATCTGTTTTGTACCGTGGTTAAACCAATAGCCGCGTTGAAAGTGTTAACATTTGCCGAGCAGTAAACGTTTATTTGCAATACTATTCCTATCTATTGAAGATAGCTCATAACAGAAAAAAAGGAAAAAAGCCACGCCATGAAAGCGACTCGAACCAACGCCAAGCAGGCTATGAACAGATAAAGGGTGCCAACGAACGCTCCTATCCACTCGGCCAAGCGGTCAGTGCTTACACAAGCGTGGATTTGTTTTATTATACATGTTATAGTAATGCATTATTGCAAAGTGTCACACACTTTACAACAGTTTACCATCAGTTTACCATTGGGACATTTTGCTTAAAATAGGCAATTAAACGGTTTTTTCATACTGCCTTTGAGTTATCAAGATATGCATATGTGTTAGCAAAACCAATCATGCATGTTGTAACTCCGAAATATAAGCCGCATTGGTCACATCTACGCATTTTGATAACAGTTTACCATTTAAAATGAAAACAAAATATGTATAATAATATTATACTATAGAAACGACGGTAAAGTGTTCAATGAACACGCGTTTCAAGGCAACACTTTACCATACACTTTACCATTCACTTTACCATTACGGTCCCAACTCGTCTGATGATTTCTTTGTGAATAAAGCTAAATTCATTTATCGCAGCGCTATTTTAATCAATAAATACAATAAAATATACTACTTAAATGGTTTATTTATGTATTCACGTATATTATATATTACTTAAATGGTTTATGTATTCACTTATTTAGTTGTTTGGGTTGTTTTTGAGGATGAGATTGAACTGAAGGCCTATAGATAATATTATCGTCGTGCTTACTCATCTGACTCATTAGCTCAGTTGACTAGAGCGCTGGTCTATAACCATCCAGAGGTCCCAGGTTCAAATCCTGGATGTGCAATTTCTTTTACTGACTATCATTTATAATTTGTGGAGTAGGAAGAAACATTTACTCATCATCCAACCATGTCCAACTATTGTTTTTCCACTTATTTTCAAATATTTCCAAAAAATAAATGCCGACAGTTTTGAAAAAAAATGTGTAAGAAAAAAGAGTAATATTTGAAAAATCCATAAAATAAGGGTTTGTGAATAACGTGTCGGGAAAAAATACCAGCAATTTCAAAATGTTCAAAATAAATTCCAAAAACTGTAGGCAAAAACACCCTTTGACAATTTGAGCCAAAAAATGTTGGTTAATATTAATATGTGGAAATGTAGAACTAAATCCAAATGTAGTTTTTCAAAAATTCTTTTGATTAACAACAGCCCAAAAAGTGTACGTATAGGCCTATGAACATTCGAGCAGAAAAAAAAGTGTTTTGAAAAAAGGTGTTTTTCTTGCATTTTTTCTTGGTGATTATTGGGCCGGGGGATTCATCGTCCCTTTGCAACACAAGTGATGCAAAACAACGACCGCAAATAAAAAAAACCACATAATAACAGATGGGCATATGAATAATGAGCATCTATTATTATATTACAACCCGTTAATGCAATACGAAAGATAGCTGTCGAATCTGTCAAACAGAAGTTACTGCTATCTACTGAAGATAGTTATTTACAAGTAGGCCTAAGTTGTTTTACAATTATTTGTGTTACTTTCAACCCTATATATAGATTCCGTTACTTTTAGATACTCTTTTGCATATCTAACAATACATGAATAACTCTCGTAGGAGTATCTGAAAACGCCACATTATGCATTGCAATAATGGCCAATTATTATACATCTTCGAAATGCATTAGTTAGTATAGGGAATTGGTTTCACTGAACGTTCCCGTATTAAATGAATGTCTTTATTAAAAAAAATACTGGGGATGCCAAGCCTATGGTCCCCTGCCAAATACTGTGCAATTTGAGATACATGTGACATTTAGTTTTTGAGATGTGATAGAAAAACCAAATTTAGATGATTTTTTTTGCAATCTGCGTATACATGTATAAGAGGAATGCAAAATATTTGATCTAAATTTGTTTTTTCTGTCATAAATCAAAAACCGAATGTCGTATGAATCTCATATTACACACGATTTGAGTAAACAATAGGGGCATCACAAATATAATAAAAATGATGACAGGGAATTAATTTTATTTAGGGAGTGGTCACTGAAAACAATTATGTATGTCATATTTAACTACAATTTGACCCGTTTCTTGATCCCGCGCGTAATAATCTGATGTTTATAAATCAATAAATCAAAAGTATAAAGTTCTTGCTGAGAAATTAACATGTTTATACTTTTAATAATGTTATCACATTGCCTATTTGTTTGTTATTTGAAATATGAAACTATACATTTACACTTTCCACGCGACAGGTGTCTGCAGACGACAATCCAAAATTGCACAAAATGTTTCAAAAACGTCAAAATTATTGAATGTCATTTTACCAATATTTGGAATCACCTTATGAAATGCATTCAAATAAGTACAAACGTGCCTATTATTAGTTCAGTTATCCTTGAGATAGACATAAAAGTTAGACAAATCTGTTTTGTACCGTGGTTAAACCAATAGCCGCGTTGAAAGTGTTAACATTTGCCGAGCAGTAAACGTTTATTTGCAATACTATTCCTATCTATTGAAGATAGCTCATAACAGAAAAAAAGGAAAAAGCCACGCCATGAAAGCGACTCGAACCAACGCCAAGCAGGCTATGAACAGATAAAGGGTGCCAACGAACGCTCCTATCCACTCGGCCAAGCGGTCAGTGCTTACACAAGCGTGGATTTGTTTTATTATACATGTTATAGTAATGCATTATTGCAAAGTGTCACACACTTTACAACAGTTTACCATCAGTTTACCATTGGGACATTTTGCTTAAAATAGGCAATTAAACGGTTTTTTCATACTGCCTTTGAGTTATCAAGATATGCATATGTGTTAGCTATACCAATCATGCATGTTGTAACTCCGAAATATAAGCCGCATTGGTCACATCTACGCATTTTGATAACAGTTTACCATTTAAAATGAAAACAAAATATGTATAATAATATTATACTATAGAAACGACGGTAAAGTGTTCAATGAACACGCGTTTCAAGGCAACACTTTACCATACACTTTACCATTCACTTTACCATTACGGTCCCAACTCGTCTGATGATTTCTTTGTGAATAAAGCTAAATTCATTTATCGCAGCGCTATTTTAATCAATAAATACAATAAAATATACTACTTAAATGGTTTATTTATGTATTCACGTATATTATATATTACTTAAATGGTTTATGTATTCACTTATTTAGTTGTTTGGGTTGTTTTTGAGGATGAGATTGAACTGAAGGCCTATAGATAATATTATCGTCGTGCTTACTCATCTGACTCATTAGCTCAGTTGACTAGAGCGCTGGTCTATAACCATCCAGAGGTCCCAGGTTCAAATCCTGGATGTGCAATTTCTTTTACTGACTATCTATATACTAATTTTCGGTCCCTCGCCTGATTAGATAGTTCAATAATAATTTTGCACTCGCGTCCCTCTTCAACTGAAAAAGCGTGGTAATTGCGCCTCTAATACACGAGCTAATTAGATAGTTCAATGCCCGTTTTTTCCCGTTTTCAGACATGCGCAGAAAGGATCACATGTGAAAATCCAAAATGTTGAATTTATTTTACTCGGGTAGCTACTGTTCGGACACAAATTGTGGTTTTCGGAGTGAGTGATGACATATGGTCTTCACCCAAAATATTTTCTTCAGGGATATAGCTACATTTCTGTATATGCGGCTGTTTGTTATTCTTAAAGATCGCATAGTAACAAGCATTTATACGTCCGACAAATAAAAATATTTCACGACATTTTCTAAATGTAAACAAAAACTCTTACACAGAATGCGACGTTTGCTAACGATAAAGAAACTGGCAGTACCATGTCAACCGTTTCTATGTTGTGCTGCGCGACCGCGTTTAACATGGCGCACGCGGTTCGGCGCATACGTAATGACGCAGACAAAAAGTGTACGCGTTTGTGGCGCAAACCGTGCACATTGTAACGGAGCAGAGTGAAAGCAGGCAGTCCGTACACTCTTCATGCTCTTAGAAAAAGGATGCTACATGCTTCAGGGGTTCTTGGCTGTCCCGTATGGAACCCGGCCTTTATATCACCTTAAAAGGTTCCAAAAATAACCATTTTAAGGTTCAAAATAGGCAAAATATGGGCAAACATTGGTCTTTCGAACCTCTAAAGGTTCTCTACAGAACCTTTTGGGGCCTTTAAAATCAAAGAACCTTTAAACCATTATACGGGACAGCCAATAACCCCTCTGAAGCACCCTTTTTCTAATAGTGTACCCTAAAGCTACCTCCTCCTCTACGCACTTCCCTTACTTGATATTAATCTGGATATAATTATAAGGGAACATGGGGCATCTGGATAAACGGAACGTGTGGTACATTATCATGATTATTATAGAGTGTCTGGATTATTCAGGGCATCCGTGGTATCTGGATTACGGGGTTCACTATAAAACGAGTCTCAAATTACCTGGATATACTATGCGCAGGTGGGCCACCTGTGATAACTGGATTTTAAGGGTGTACACTCAGGTAGTATCTCGGGAGGCTTTATAGAACACAGCAAACATGATAAAGGGACTACATATTACGTTAAGGCCCCACATGCCTATTGGACTTTGGAGGAATAATGTATTTAATGTAAATAGGCCAAACAAAACCCGGATGGCACACATTGTGCTCAAGTACAAGCGTGGAATGGTACAACTGATCTTGATGATAGACTCCGCTGACCATAAAACTAAACGACCGACTATAAAACTATAACGCTCAGAACGTAGGCCTACTGAATTACCTGGATGCAGTATGTGCATATGGGCAGTGGCGACACTTGCACCAGCACCATATGTTAAAGGCATATTATGTGATCTTTTCCAGAGAGCTCCCTCTATTCGTGATTTCTTTTAGAAAGTAGATTTTCTTGCAGATTTACATTTCTGATCATAAATCGTACATATATTCCAAGTTACAGAGCGATACGATTCCTAATTACCTCAAAATCATGGTTTTAGAGTGAATTTAGACTAGAATAAAATAAGTTGTCGGATATCCGACAGTTTATTTTCACTCTAAAACCATGATTTTGAAGTATAAATTAAGAATCGTATCACCCTGTCATTTGGAATGTATGTACGATTTATGATCAGAAATGTAAATCTGCAAGAAAATCTGCTTTCAATTTTTTTTCGATGTTGAGGGCGTTCCATGGAAAGATCACATAATATACCTTTAAAGGAGGAAAACGGGTTGGCAGGGCAATAAAAGAATCGGGGGAGACATTTAAAAGCTAATTTTAAGTAACTTTCAATTTTGACATTAAAATTCAACTTTTTATTATTTGGGGTACAAAATAGGTAAAGATATGGGCTGACAGGAGTATAACTGGGGGTATTAAGAACACGTTGATGGCGGATTAAGATCTTGGGTATCTGTATTATTTAAGAGCACATTGGGCCTAGGCTCATGGTGTATTAAGGGCACCATGTTACTTACATTATATCAAGGGCACCTTAGTACCTGAATTATTTAAGGACATACTCTTGATTGATATTTATATAAACATTTATAACGCTTTGATATTACTGACCTCTGCCTATTGTGATATGACTTTTACTGTCCGCTATCTTCGGCACCCGCGTTTAATTTACTTGACTATGAAAAAGTAAGGGCACCTGGGTATCTCGAGATAACGGCACACTGCAGTGGGCCTACCTTGATTATGTGGTATCCAGTGCATTATTAAGGGCACCTGGGGTAACTGGATTAGGGGGTAGGGATTAGGCCTATGGGGTCCCTGGATATGATGGGACAACGGGTACTTGCATTTCAGGTCTCATGGGAGGCCTACATAGGTATCTGGAAACACAAACGTAGGCCTACCTAGATTAAGGCAATGTATAACTTGGATTATCAAAAGCACCTGCGATATTCGGATTATTTAGGGCCCCGTCTGGATTATGTATACATGTATAGGACATGTTCTTGATTTTATTGTATCAATTTTTCTTACGCTTTGTTTACTTATTCCCCGTGAAATCTTCTAGCGGGTCCAGCGCGAAGCGCTGGTGCCCGCTAGTCATTTATAATTTGTGGAGTAGGAAGAAACATTTACTCATCATCCAACCATGTCCAACTATTGTTTTTCCACTTATTTTCAAATATTTCCAAAAAATAAATGCCGACAGTTTTGAAAAAAAATGTGTAAGAAAAAAGAGTAATATTTGAAAAATCCATAAAATAAGGGTTTGTGAATAACGTGTCGGGAAAAAATACCAGCAATTTCAAAATGTTCAAAATAAATTCCAAAAACTGTAGGCAAAAACACCCTTTGACAATTTGAGCCAAAAAATGTTGGTTAATATTAATATGTGGAAATGTAGAACTAAATCCAAATGTAGTTTTTCAAAAATTCTTTTGATTAAAAACAGCCCAAAAAGTGTACGTATAGGCCTATGAACATTCGAGCAGAAAAAAAAGTGTTTTGAAAAAAGGTGTTTTTCTTGCATTTTTTCTTGGTGATTATTGGGCCGGGGGATTCATCGTCCCTTTGCAACACAAGTGATGCAAAACAACGACCGCAAATAAAAAAACACACATAATAACAGATGGGCATATGAATAATGAGCATCTATTATTATATTACAACCCGTTAATGCAATACGAAAGATAGCTGTCGAATCTGTCAAACAGAAGTTACTGCTATCTACTGAAGATAGTTATTTACAAGTAGGCCTAAGTTGTTTTACAATTATTTGTGTTACTTTCAACCCTATATATAGATTCCGTTACTTTTAGATACTCTTTTGCATATCTAACAATACATGAATAACTCTCGTAGGAGTATCTGAAAACGCCACATTATGCATTGCAATAATGGCCAATTATTATACATCTTCGAAATGCATTAGTTAGTATAGGGAATTGGTTTCACTGAACGTTCCCGTATTAAATGAATGTCTTTATTAAAAAAATACTGGGGATGCCAAGCCTATGGTCCCCTGCCAAATACTGTGCAATTTGAGATACATGTGACATTTAGTTTTTGAGATGTGATAGAAAAACCAAATTTAGATGATTTTTTTTGCAATCTGCGTATACAATCTTGGAAAAAAGTCCTTGGAACGCGAACGCTGAGCTGAGCACACGTGCTGGGTATTGTGTGCATGTATTGATACTTAGTGTCTTCTGTTATAAACGGAAATTGTTCAAATGAGATTTTTACTTCCCCACCCCCCATCGATCAATGTTGGGACACTCTGGCAAGCTGCAGGAGCCACTGGCCTTGGTCAACATTGTACGGGGGAGTGGGGGTGACACTTGTCCGTTAATCACACGCAAGTGTTCCAAGACTTTTTTCCAGGATTGTAGGTCCTAGTAGGCTAGTACATATACGGCCGAGTGCACCAATGACGAGTAGCTGAAGAATGGCGCTACCTCGCTAGTAGCTGTGGCATAACCCAAAATTGGGAGAGCAACAAATCGGGGTAAGCTACTAGGCTAGTAGCTGGCGGGTAATTTACGCTAAATGTTATACCTGACGGACCCAAGAGTAAGTTGGGGCATAACGTTTTATGCCACAAGTCAGTCGATTATAGCAGTAGCGTAAATTTGTTGTGAACATTGGAAGGGATGATTCGCTGATGCTGAAGGACCAATTGCGCTTGCATGCCTAGGGGGTGTCTATTTGAAGTGTAGTGTGACCCTCATAAGCTGAAAGATTTTATATTTTTGAAAATCCATTCTTGCAATTTGGTGATTTTTTTTAGTCAAAATTTAGATTATCTTGGTCAATGATGTACGGTTTTCGACCATTTATACGTAGCTTTGAATTGGTTCCATTATCACCCAAGCTATATCCCATGGTTAATACTTTTTTAAGAAACCACACTATTTTATTCCACCTCGTGACCCCCCCCGTCACGCAATTTAGTATCATATTTCTTCATTAACCCCTGCCTCCCAACCCACATTACATCATTATACACAACCCCCACCCGTCACCGCCCGCCCCCGCCCCGCGGCATATCTCAACCCCAAAGGCCTAAACCTTTGGAGCACAACACCAAGACGCTCTCCATAGACTTTACTGTTAGGAAAGGCTTACTTAAATGGCTCTAGTTTCTATATTAGTGCGTTTGGTACTCTACAACATATCTGAATATGAAGGTGTCATTACCGCGCACTTTTTTTTATATAAGCCGCCGCATAGCAACGTAGTGATATGCCTACCTATATACGGCCTCCGGTCTGGATATCACCGCATGAGTGGGTAAATCGGTCCGTGAAATTAAAATTGATCTTAAATCACCTAGTTTAAATGTCAAAACATCAACTACACATTTCAAACACAACATATTAGTGACAAATTATATCATAAACCGTCAAAAAATTACTCTCTTTCCCGCCAAATAGGAACTATTGTCGTACTCAACTTTGATTGATAGCGTCAATAGCGGGTCGCGAGACCTATTTAGTTGTGTGCTCTCTTATAGAGGGACAAATTTGTTCAAAATCATTCGAAATTGATATCAACTTTTTCAGCGTGAAATTTTGAACAAACTGGCCAAATAACATTACAATTGAACAATCCGTTTTTGAAATATGAACTATTATTTTCCGGTTTTTTGACTCGACGCGGCACGCTTTGACTTGTTAGGGCTACACTCATGAAATTAAAACTTTTTGACTAAAATCCAACTGATTTTTATTTTGATCAGTCTCTGATTATGTCAACCTAACCCACCTATAACACAACAACTGAAATAATGACATTTTTTTGTATAAAAAAGAGCAACCCCCCCCCCCAGTTTTTTAAACCGGCCAATGTTGGCCTTTTCCTTAAAAACATTGCCCAGTAGATATCAAAACACATAGATTTGGGTGAAACCCGAGTTTTATTTATTGCATTGTATAATACACCTACACTGGATCGGAGCACGCGGGAGATCGGGAACCTGGTCCTATAATGGAGCACAACACCAAGACGTTCTCCATAGACTTTACTGTTAGGAAAGGCTTATTTAAATGGCTCTAGTTTCTATATTAGTGCGTTTGGTTCAATGAAATTTTGATATGTTTTACTCACAAGGGTACTCTACAACATATCTGAATATGAAGGTGTCATTACCGCGCACTTTTTTTTTATATAAGCCGCCGCATAACAACGTAGTGATATGCCTACCTAAATACGGCCTCCGGTCTGGATATCACCGCATGTGTAAATCGGTCCGTGAAATTCAAATTGACCTCAAATCACCTAGTTTAAATGTCAAAACATCAACTACACATTTCAAACACAACATATTAGTGACAAATTATATCATAAACCGTCAAAAAATAACTCTCTTTCCCGCCAAATAGGAACTATTGTCGTACTCAACTTTGATTGATAGCGTCGATAGCGTGTCGCGAGACCTATTTAGTTGTGTGCTCTCTTATAGAGGGACAAATGTGTTCAAAATCATTCGAAATTGATATCAAATTTTTCAGCATGAAATTTTGAACAAACTGGCCAAATAACATGATAATTGAACAATCCGTTTTTGAAATATGATCTGATCATGGAGGTCGCATAAGTTCCGTAAAATCACTATTATGTTCCGTTTTTTTGACTCGACGCGGCACGCTTTGACTTGTTAGGCCTACACTCATGAAATTAAAACTTGTTGACTCAAATCCAACTGATTTTTATTTTGATCAGTCTCTGATTATGTCAACCTAACCCACCTATAACACAACAACTGAAATAACGACATGTTTTTGTATAAAAAAGAGCAACCCCCCAAGTTTTTTAAACCGGCCAATGTTGGCCTTTTCCTTAAATACACTGCCCAGTAGATATCAAAACGCATAGATTTGGGTGAAACCCGACTTTTATTTATTGCATTGTATAATACACCTACACTGGATCGGAGCACGCGGGAGATCGGGAACCTGGTCCTATAAGGGAGCACAACACCACTGACGCTCTCCATAGACTTTACTGTTAGGAAAGGCTTACTTAAATAGCTCTAGTTTCTATATTAGTGCGTTTGGTTCAATGACATTTTGATATGTTTTACTCACAAGGGTACTCTACAACATATCTGAATATGAAGGTGTCATTGGGCTATTCCAGATAAAATCCGCACCCCCCCCCCTATAGAGGAATAATATTTTGTTTCAAAAAACGTCTGGAATTCCAAGCGTTAATAGTATGGGAAAGGGGTATAGAGGAATAGTGATAATGAAAAGTTGTCTGAATTTCCAGGGCCTGACTATTGAAAAATGTCTGGAATTCCAAGCGTTAATAGTATGGGAAATGGGTATAGAGGAATAGTGATAATGAAAAATTGTCTGAATTTCCAGGGCCTTGACTATGGAAACATGTTTGAAATTCTAAAAACATCTGGAATTCCAAGCGTTAATAGTATGGAAAATGGGTATAGAGGAATAGCGATAATGAAAAATTGTCTGAATTTCCAGGGCCTTGACTATTGAAAAATGTTTGAAATTCCAAAAACGTCTGGAATTCCAAGCGTTAATAGTATGGGAAAGGGGTATAGAGGAATAGTGATAATGAAAAGTTGTCTGAATTTCCAGGGCCTGACTATTGAAAAATGTCTGAAATTCCAAACGTTAATTATGGGAAATGGGTATAGAGGAATAGTGATAATTAAAAGTTGTCTGAATTTCCAAGGCCTTGACTATTGAAAAATGTTTGGAATATCAAAAAACGTCTGGAATTCCAAAAGTTATACTACCGATCCAAAACCGAACCATAGTTGGGAAATTCCTTTTACATGGGCAGCGCCGTATTGACGCGTGGTGTCTTTTGCTGAATTAGTCAAACTTTCAGTCGGGTTTCACCCAAATCTATGCGTAGGTTTCAGATCTGTAGTTTATTTTTTCGCAATAGGCCCAAATTGTCGGTTTTACAAATAAATGGGTGGGGGGGGGGGGGGGGGGGGGGGTAAAGTGATATTTGCGGACAGTTTATAATTGACTCCTATATGTAAAAAGGAATTGCCTCCTTTTGGTTGAATTTAGCAAATTGCGCATTACGGTTCAAATTTTGCAATTAAG
>JAYJML010000332.1:0-44104 GCA_035610835.1 Ophiura sarsii
TAGACGAGAATCCCCAACTATGACATTGTCATTGATATTAAGATTCATATCAAGCACAAGCAAGAAGACAGATCGATGGTTCAGAAATATCTGTAAGAATTGAAAAGAACATCATCCAATAGTAGGCGAAGTGTTAATGAATTTATGATGTGTGTGTCATATTGTCCAAAACATTTAATGTTTCTACTGATTAAAGCTCAATATAGAATACAAAATGACATTAAGTTCCAATTGTTTATAACTCAAATTAAAGTTAACGAACATGTTTAACACCAAATTAAACACTGATAATGCGTTTTGGGTTTTTCGTTGTTCAGAAACGAAACAAATTTGCATAATTGTTGACTTTTTTTAGAGTTCTACATTTTTCCAGATTTTTTTCATATACCAACATTCCTACCGGGAAAAGTACGGGAGCACACAACGACCTATTGACGCAGCGTACTGTTTTCTTAGTGTCGCCTTAGACAAAAATAATTAAAATTAAAAAAATCATCCCATGTTTGTTGTTTTCAACAACAACAAATGGTTGGCAAGTCCTATTATAGTCTTCTATCAAATACACTTGATCCGATTACATTTCACTTCCTAACTCCCGATATATGATCGATTTAGTAAGAAGAGTACACATCTCATTTCGGCCATTTTTGAACAGGAATTGGATTTTCAACTGAAAAAAAATACATTGGATTGTTTAAAATACATTCAAATATTCTGTGGTTTGTCATGGATTATACGGATGAAACAAATATATTTAGTAGGTTATTGGTGATAATCAATTAAAATTACATACTGTATGACGAGTCTATGCAACTGTTTACTGGATATAAAAAGTGGACAAAGCTAAATCTGACATGTCGGAACAGATTAGCCATAATTTGATAACGAAAGCTCCTAAATGGATAGAAAACATTGAAGGTTCCTAAACATGATTATTATTATTCCACATTCAATTGTTATATTTTGTCATGGCTAAAACAATCATACTTCACATAGGACACTTTTGACACGCCCTGAAGTAGCAAAATAAATCAATTAAAGATTGGACTCGCTTTTATGACTTCTATAATGGGTACCTTGGTTTACTTTAGATTACCTGGTGAGAAATGTAATACAAATCTTGTCCTGCCAAATCCCATATCTGCAATTGTATACTCTCATCTTCCTTGACATCTGGATATATTGTAGTACAGCGCATTGATCTTTTGAGAATGTGCTCTGTAAGCACCGGTAAATAATAATATAAAACACATGATCGGCATTACAAACTATATTCATTTAGTGTGCGTAGTTTAAGATATCAAAAGTTACGTTCACACCATCAGAAATAGAGTGGGAGTAAGAATTGAAAGTAAGTTTATTGGAAGTAAGAGCGGAAGTAGTGGCCGTGTGAACGATGTCGAACGTAAGTTACATCTTTAGGGATCTGCATCCTGCAATTTTGTCCGATAAGGTTTCGGAAAATAAAAATATTTTTGAATCGTACAATCACCTCGTGTTCAGAGCTGAGCATACATATATAAATAATAACCTATTAGGGGAATATGGGGCAACTGGACCGTGGGGCAAGTGGTCCGAAATGAAGGATTTTGTAATTGTATGGGCATACTGCTTTCTTTTGAACAATACGACTTTTGTTGATACTTGACACATATCTTTACCTTCTACAATCCAAAACATTTGGAACTTTAGGGTATTTACACATGTGATTTGTCTCCATATCTTTGAAGCTAACTCCTTGAGTGACTGATTGAAAATTCACAGATAGTATGGGCGATATATGAAGATGGGTTTAGATCATGTGTAATGTACTTTATATGATTGACAGATATGCAACAGTAAATATATACATACAGTACAGTCGTCTTAAGATACTAGGTGCATATTGCATTTGATGGGTGCTATATTGTAGTGTGCTTAGGGACTTTCCGAAATATGATTAAAACCATAGGTTGTGGTTGAAATTACCGTAAAATGGCGCATATTGCTAATTTGGGACATTGGTGGTTTGGATTTCTGATCAATATTATCATTTAAAGAATGCTTCAACGTAAATCATTATCACTGGTATTCATTTGGTAGAGTTATTAGTTCATGAATTTGCAAATAACAAAGTACACCATTTCTTACTTATCTAAAGACACTCGTCTACTTGTAGGACCCGAACGCCGTAATATTTGCGAATTCAAAGATACTCACACTGGCTACAGAAATCTGTGTAATGGCTAAAAACAAAAATGCAGTTTTGCCTTTTTTTCTGAAATGTATTGGAGTTATTGATTATTATGACAAATGGTGGTATGTTTTAAAACATTTTGGCGTTAAATGTATTACGTCACAGGCGTGTTTTAATAACGTTTCATCTCGACAAAGTGCTACGTCATTTGTTGGGGTAAGTAGTCCGAAGGGGTGTGGGGCAACTGGACCGCCTGCAAAAACTTAATCAAAATTGTAAAATTCATTTTGAAAATGAGTTGTTAGTGTCAATAAAACATGAATCGGTATTGAAATGTGAATAGAATATGAATTAATTCACAATTCTTTCAAGTTCTTAGACATTTTGGGGCATTTCGGGTCTAATACCATTATTTCTGATATTGAAGGATTACAATATGACATGAAATTGCTTTAGAATGGTTTACAACCTCGGTATTGTGAATTACATCTTTATTATATTTTGAATGGTGTCTGTAAAGGCATTTGCTATGACGAAATATCATGATTTATGTATTTTATCCACTGCTTTTTGTGTATATCAACCGTTGGGTCATCATTGTCATATTGACTAACTTCCCCTGTAACATGAAAAGCTGGCTAAATATCAAGATGGTTTATTATAAGTACTAAATGATGATTATATGAAGTAAATAAAATCATTAAAGAAAGGGGTATATATAGACAAATGTATGGGGCGTCTGAATATCACAACCATGTAACCATTTAACTAGGTTCATACCGTTTTATCTATAATAAACGTGCAGTCGAAAATTGCGCTTGCTTTGTACACCATTAGTATTACTGCTTTTTACACGTTAACCACGAAAACTGTATAAAACATGGGTTTCATGAGACTTGTATCATTTTTACACGTTAAATAATATGGAAATGAGTTTGTAAAGAAAATACTGCTTAGTTACCGTGTTGTCAATCAATGATTTCTGTGTATTCTAACCGTTGGAACATATAGGACCAGTTGCCCCAACGATGGGGTAACTGGACCGTGCCAAGTAAAGTTTTTAGTTAGTGGTAATTATCCTTTTGTTTGGATATTTTTTAACATTGATTATATATTATATGTAAACAGTTACATGGGTGATATTTTCATAGCAATTCCATAAATATTTACACGAGCTTTAAGCTTTTATATCATGAAATATGCTTAACCGGTCCAGTTGCCCCATCCTCCCCTACTAGGTATAGCACACTAAAATTTCAAATATATTGGAATTCAACAAAACAGGTGTCATTTTAAAGATCTTGGCAATAAATCTTGGTGCAAGATTCATGTTAATCGAGTAATGCGTTCTGGTGCTATGGTCATTTGAAATTCTCCAAAAGTAGTCAAAAACCTGCCACGAAATGCTATTTTGAGCCACAAGTTGGTGGTTTTTTCAACGTTGAGCCTCTTTATTTTAATAACCATGTTTTCTTAAAATGACTAAAAAACGCATTAATCATCACACTCCTCACTTGTTTATATGGAAAATCAGAAGTGTATTTTATTCCATATAATGTTCATAAGGTTCCTGAAAATGCATTATGTTTGAAGAATTTAATCCGTAATGTGGAAATCCTAAAAATAATACAAAGTCTATAGCTAATTAAATATACATGTACGTAACTAAATATCTCACGTTCTGTAGGTAGTTAACTACTGACATTTGGTATGATGGATATCTGTGCTAAGATGTATCGTTAAAACTGACAATCAGTTCGATATCTTATCAAATATGCAAATTAGCTAATTAATTATTCAAGTCTCAAAAATGCAAATTATGTACCCTACGCCATATTTTGTTGACATGATTATATTCCTACATTCACAATATGTGTCACCATGTTTTACAAAAGTATATCGCATTACTTTTTTAGGTAATCATTGATTTGTATTAAATTATGCGTAAATGTCTAAATGCTTGTGTGCTACACTCACTGTTTTGAAACACAATTAAACCAATAGATTTCCAGGAATGTGCAGAACACAATAGAATATCTAATTTTTTTTAAATGTGCCAAAAAATATGGAATTTGTCCCAAAAATGGTTTAAACAGTCCAATCTCAAGTTATGGAAATAAATTTAGAGTAGTAGGGGAGAGCGGGGAGTGTACGCCCTATGGGCAGGTTCTCCCACCACGTGATTCTCATCTTTGCGGCCACTGGTTGAATTTGGCAAACACACAATCGATACAGTAGTATGTTGCAAGCTTCCCACGTTAACGCGACAGATCACCCCAACGTGTTTGTCAACTTATCATCCCAAAACCAGTTTAGCCTCGAAAAAGTGAATTTTCTTCCATTTTCCATATTGATTTTTTCCAAAGATATTCGCAGAGAATGTTAATGATCATTAGGTAGGTATGGGATTGATTATGGATTTGATTCAGTTAACAACCCATCAATGTATATGGGACATGCGTTGTATAGGTCAATGCATTTATTGCGCTATGTTGGGCACATACGCCCTATGATGATGGGGCAGGTTCGCCAATAGGGATTTATAGTTATGATTTTTCATAGTTTACAAAATTTGTATTTTCCTCTTACAGGATAATTGTAATTATAAAAATAGTTATTAGGAATGAAGTAACACTAATATTAGAGAAGAATATTTCCAAATGTGGTATTTCTTATTACTTTTAAATTCTGAACGGGTATGTTCCGCAAAAGTGCCCCACCTTATATTTTGGACCCCTACATTTTATTTTGGAATAAAATAACGAAGAATAACAAATATATATGTATTGGATATTATGGTACATTGTGTAGCCTAATTTTTAGCCTAGGGCGAACTTGCCCCGGCCTATGGACGAGCCTACCCGGCGTCGGGCAAGTTCGCCCTTTCTTTTGAGACACCTATCTTTATCATTTACTCTTGTCTTTACAGTAAGGGCTAGAGTAGAGTACTGAGATCATAGTCGCACATAATATCAATCAATAGGTCCATTTAATCTTTAAAATTGACGTCTCCAGACCTCTTCAAATGAAAATGGGCGAACACTCCCCGCTCCCCCTTCCCCCCCCCCCCCCCCCCCCCCCCCCCCCCCCCCTACATGAATTGGTTGTAGCTGAAGGTCAGGGAACCATTATAGTGTGACCTGCTCCTACAAAACGGCGTAAAGTCACTGGGGCTGATTAACAGATATAGCCTGAAATAGTCGATTTGGAATGGAGAGGTCGAAAATGATATTTTAACATTTTCGGAAAGATAAACTATTTGTATAACACATTCAGAAATATTATGAACTAATTTTGGATCTAAGTATGTACTTAAGTAATTTTAGTGGAGCCTTTTCTTTCTTACATCTCAAGAAATGAACATAAAGAGGGAAAAAAGTCCCGAAAAGTATCGAAATTACCGTCATTACATCGCCATTTTCCTGGTTTAAAATTGTATCACCTATGGCAAATTTGGTATCGTCTTAAAGGTCATGATCCTCCGGATTTATAAACAGTTGTTTGACCCCTGTATATATATATAAATGAATCAATGGCAAGCCGCTTAAGAGCGAGGTATTTGGCATAAACAATTATTCAAGAGAAGGTTAATGAATCAATGGCAAGCAATTTAAGAAAAGGTATTTGGCATAAACAATTATTCAAGAGAAGGTCATTAAGCACTGTGATTGGCTTGAATACGCACGTGACGTTTTATAATCTCGATATTGATACTCAATCGCGTAGGTTAATACACTCAACCATGGAGCGTCCGTCTGGTGCACATGTAACGAGACTATTATGTAAAAGTATTTTACTTCCGGATTGGATTTCTTCGTCTTTCGTACGCAAACTGAGTGATATTAAAACAATTACCGGATCTTTTTCGCTGCTATTTATTGACTTTATAATTCAAGTTTTAAGTAAATTAATGTGTATGATTCTGTGAAAATTATTTAAAGTGAAAATATCACATTTATATAAACCTTTCGTTTGTTTATAAGGCTAATGATATATGATACCAAGTTTCCCGTTTCATATTTTTTTCATGACTGGGTAGGGGACTATTTTATTATTCATTATTCATTATTTTCAAATGTTCATTATCGGCTCAAAGTTAAGTGTGGAATGCTATATTTTGAGGCCCGAAACAAGTAAATAAAGACCAGGCTTCATTTATGACGGGACCCAGTGACAAATGACAGGTATAAATAAATGTGAACGCATACGTGGTGGTGTTTGGTCGCTTTTTAGCAGGGTTCACGTGTACCAGAACAAACTAAATACCCGAGAATCTAACAAATAAACCATTTTATAATTAAATTGAATTTATTTAACTAAATATATTTATGATCAAAACCGAATTAAATTGACCGTAAATGTCTTATTTCATTTATTTTGAAGTTGACTAGTGCACGGTAAAAATATCCATTTAAAACCTAGTCTTAAAGGTATATTATGTGATCTTTCCAGGGAATGCCCTCAACATCGAAAAAAAAAATTGAAAGCAAATTTTCTTGCAGATTTACATTTCTGATCATAAATCATGCAAACTTTCCAAGTTACAGGGCGATACGATTCTTAATTATTTCAAAATCATGGTTTTAGAGTGAAAATAAACTGTCGGGATCCCGACAGTTTATATTCTTCACTCTAAATTCACTCTAAAACCATGATTTTGAGGTAAATAGGAATCGTATCGCTCTGTAACTTGGAATGTATGTATGATTTATTATCGGAAATGTAAATCTGCAAGAAACTCTACTTTCTAAACAAAATCATGAATAGAGGGCGCTCTCTGGAAAAGATCACATACTATGCCTTTAAGTCAATGCTTCCGCCGTGTGGTAGTTCTGTATACGCAACGCAGCGTTTCCAAAGACTAGTCAAACGATCCATCAGTAAATACGCTGGTTGATACCCGCGAATGTTTTCTCACTGAACACACAAAGTAAAGCGTCCAAGGAGCAGGGAACCAGCGTACATTGGTAATTGATTTGAGAACCTGTTGTTTCGATGCATTGTACCGTGCCATCGTAAAAAGTGTTGAAAATTCATCTTTCGTGTGAAAAATCACATCAAAACGCTCTATTTTTCTTTAACCTTAATTCTACCCCCCCCCCCCCACACACACACATTTTCAGATTTTTTTCTTCAACGTGAAATATCCCGCCCCACCCCCCCCCCCCCCCCCACCCCCCCCCCCCCCCCCCCCCCCCGACCAGAGGCGAACGATTCCCCACTACACCACGGGTGTCAAGGTTAGTTGGCGAAGTATATTGCGCCAACTATATGGGCTGGGTCCGTTTTTTCATCGAAACACTTCCACACCGGGTTGTACAAACGTGCCCAGTCGTGGTATTTTGTGGTATATGGTAGGGTATATAAACCAAACTTGAAAATTGTTGAAAAATGCAAAAAATTGCTTCTAAACCCTTACTCTTTTTGACACCTTGTTTGTTAAAATCGATAAAGTATTGTTGTCGCGGTATGTGCTTACAGATGAAAAGTGCCAATTCCCGCTATTATCTTCACGCTGAATCAGAAAATTCAATAGGAGTTAATGCAACAATGGAAATGGCACTTTTTATCTGTAAGCACATACCGCGACAACAATACTTTATCGATTTTAACAAACAAGGTGTCAAAATCACCGTAATCAAATTGTCCGTCTCCTGGTGTTCTCATTTTTAGAATATGAGTAACAATTTTAAAATTATAGGTGCTTTTACAACAACCGCGTTACTTTTTTTTATGTCTTTATATCGAGAAGTAAATGAGCACAACACATAGGGGGGGTTGGGGTACCGCGCCATTTTGCGATATTTTGCGAAATCGATCGTGGTTATCACGTGATACGTATCGTGGAAAAATAATTTACACTGTTTTAACGAAATGCACTGTGGGATTGTGTTACCAGCCTAAAATCATAGAGGTCGCAAACCCGGTCGCAAACTTGCTTATAAGTGAGCCTAGCTATAACAAGCTAAAAATGACATCTCTGAATGTATTTTACCAAAGTGTGCAAAGGCGAAATTGTTGGACACACTGGTAAAATGGTTTTACAACAAGTTTTGCTATCATTAATAAAACTGAACTCAGGTTAAATCACTCTATTTATTGAGCAATAATATAATTGTTTACGCATTATAATTGTTTAGATACAAAGTTAAATAAATCAAGGATACATTTATGATAGATAAATAAATAAAAAGAAAACTATAAACGCATGGGCGGCATTTATAATTGATAAAAATTGACATAACAATGATGTTACATTTAACCACCATCAAGTTTTAAAAAAATAAAAATAAAAGGAATATTCGAACCCGTGATTTCCAATTACCAACGACATGGCCAACCTACGCACGCCACAGAGATCAACGAGTGTAATTGTGATAGTTTTATATTATTTAACCATATCTATCTATTTATAACGAACGGATTTTTATTGTGCCATTTTTGCCAAATGTGTGTGTTGCTCTCGCACAAAATGTGTTTGTAATTTGATTATAATCCCTATTTTTAAAAGAACGGTAATTTTTTTGACATTTTCGAGAAAACAAATGGCGTAACTGATACGGTAAATTCCAGCAGTCATCATGCCGGCAGGCTAAAGCAAATCCAGCATATAAAACAAAAGTGCTCCTAATGGGGCTCGAACCCACAACCTTTCGTTCCTCATGTCGGCGTTTTATCCACTACACACTTATAAAACTCTATTGTACATTTCACGGACATAAATTATGCTAATGAGCTCATTAAATGACGTCACTCGCATCATCGGGTTTCCCCGATGATTGAAATACGTTGATTGAAATTCTAGGTCGAGTAAAATGATGTTCTTATTTGTTGTCTGTGAGCTTTTCTGATTTTTTTCCCGTATTGGAGTATTTTTTTATTGAAAATAGACACAAAAAAGTTGACTTGTTATATGCTTTTTTTTTGCAATTCTGAGGTGTGCAGTTCGATTTTCTTTCTCGAATTGTTTAGAAAACCATCCATTTTAGAACATCTAAAATTTAAAATGAACTGCACACCTGGGAAAGTATGATGCCAAGGGCATATTTTTTGCACGTAAATCCAATACAAGAGTTCAGAAAATCGACAAAAATATGACGTCATAACCATTGCTTCGGGACAAAATGGCGCGGTACCCCACCCCCCCCCCCCCCCCCCCACACAACACATAGATTAGAAGTATAAAGTGTGCCCCTGCCCTCTATCGCCCTTAAAAAGTTAATGGGAGTTTCCAACATATTGTATTGACCCCAATGTTATATAACCAGTGATAACCACTTGCCAACAACTAGCAACCGTATGTTAATGAGTTGCTGGCGGAGGTATTGATTTTGATAGATTATGTACATGCTAAACAGTCAGTCGTTAGCACACACAAAAAGCGTTCACTGTGAAATGAAATATGCACGATTTCTTGCGGAAGACACGCACTCCGCGATTGGATGTACATACTAATTAGTTTAGGAGCGGCTTATTTCAAACCCTTCTCATTTCGTCATGGTATAATTCTAATTGCCTAAAATTTGAACTGTGGTTTGGAAAACCCATGAACTCCAGGTAATAAAAAGGATAATGGATATAACAATATATTTCTTATATAATAACAGTATTTCCTACCTTTCGATAAACCGGCACAATTATCACATATTATCATCGTGTTTGATAGCAAATTTCTCCCAAAGAAAAAATAACACATTTGTAAAATGTAAACTCGTCAAAGGTTATAAGGTTCCCGACATTAACATGTGAAACACCTTTGAAATAATGCAGTAATATACTCTGGAGGTAGACGATTACATCCATGAATGAAAATTTGCGGAGAAAAAATATACGCCATTTTCCAATACACAGACCAAATCGCTTATTGTAACAAAATTTCGTCAGGCAGGATTCGAACCGGCGCGGGGAGAATCCAATAGATTTATAGTCTATAGCCCCGCTTAGCCATGACTACTCATTGAAACGACCGTTGTGTTCAATAGATAATAAGCCAGTGGTGAACTATCGATTTAATCAACCAAAAATGAGTTATTTGGGGGCATTTTGGGGACTCATATGTTATTTGAAATAAAAATAACAATAATGATCGAGCATCTAATGTAACAGAATGAACTACGAGAATCTACGGGATCCTCATAACACTAAGAGCTCATCTCTCTCATTAGTGATCGCGCTAACGACTGACTGTCATTTAACTAAAAAAAGTGATGTTTTGAAGAACTCAGGATTTTTCTTAGGGGGGGGGGGCGTATTTTTGGAAAAGGTACGAAAACGGTCCGAAAAAATGCTTTGAAAGGGGGATTTTTGAAAAATAGGAGGGGGTGGAGGTGGGGCGTTTTCACAAAAAAAGGAACATTAGTACAACAAAAGTACATTGGTACAAAAAAGTTACATCACCACCCCCCCCCCCCCCCCCCCCTCCAGCCCGCCCCACCTGGTTATGGGCCTGGAGAACTTGTTTATGAATTAAAGTATAACATTTGTTTCTCAATTCATGTTAAATATAAACACATTACCATGAACTTTATTATCATAATACCTTGTGTATATGCCCATGAATGTACCCAATAGGTTTTAATTGTCATATCTCTCATCTGAAAAATATAGCGATATGGTCACGCGTTATGAACTCGCCTCCCAATAGGGTGGTGCCGTTACATTTTTTAGCTTTATGCTGTCATTTTCCTCAAATATTTGTAAAACCACAAAAGCTATCTCAACAAATTTGGTATCATTTTAAATCCCTCATAACAAGCTATCTGCCTGCCAAATGACATTGGTATAGCTAATACAGATAGGGAGATACAGCTGTTTGATGTTTGGGACCAGGGGTGGTGCTGGAAGGGGTGCCGCTGGAAGGGGTGCCGCCTGTACAAACTCAATGGGGATAATCCCATGCTTTGTTCTTTTTACAATAACTAGTCATCCCCTAATGTTAAAAACACAATTGTGGTCCCATTTCAAAGGATATTTAGTAGTCTTTAAATATGTGGTTCAACAGACTTGTCAACTATTATTAACAACTAATTAATTATGGATAAGACAATGATCATCAGCTTTCTTCCTATTCGCTACACAGTCAACATGAATAATCAGCCTCAATTTACCGGATTTATAAAAATGACTATAACAGAAAACGTTTTCAACCTATGATAGCAAAAGTATACATTTTTGGAAAGCTTATAACTAGAGGAATTCAGAAATGTTTATATCAGGGATTACATCAGGGAAAGGTTCATCCTTAAACCAATAATTCTAAAAATTCTAAAAATATATTTAAAAAATTGGAGATATTCACTAGCCGGTATAATTACCATACCGACGTAGTAACTCTGACAAATATATATCATCTAATGGGTTATTTCATGAGGAATTTAAATATGTAAAGGAAATAATGATAGGGGTAGGTATAAAAAATATATGGATCTCAAATTAAAAATTTAAAAACTCTGATATTTTCCGAACATTTCCCGATCATACCATTTTAGTTCTTGGTTGTACTATAATTTTAATGGCATATTTAGTTTCCTCATGCAATTTCCCTTCAGAAAATGTATACTTTTACTACCTCAGGGGGGTATACAAGCAAATATAAATGTGTAAAGTTATAATCATGTCGCGAAAGCCAAAATCCGTGTGTAACGCGAAAGGAGGCGAGCTTAAAACACATGACCATATAAATGTATATTCATTTTATCACGTTCTGTATGTCGGTAGCCATCCCATGCTAAAGTGCGTTCAGGTTATTTCAAAAATGTAATGAACGTATGGATAATACTGGATTCAAATAGCGCGCTTACTTAAATAATGAGGCCGTGCTACAAATTAAACTGAATGATAATAATCGATTGGCGATTGACTAAACAATATCCGCATCGGATCTTGTGTACAGCGATGAATAGCTGTACCGTGCTTCTTATCTCTTTAGGTATATTAGTCTCAGTTGCTATTGTAAATATCAGCCAATCGATATGACAATGGGACCCTTGCACGCGCTATTCAATCCTGCTGCTTAGCAGACTAAATATGCGCGCCATCTACATACATGGAGTGCATAGAAATGTACATGCCCCTATAGTTTACCGTGAGACTGTGCATTGCTGTACATCCCATACTAAAGGTCAAATCTAATGGTATACCTTTTTTACTTTTTTAACACATTAACCCCCCCCCCCCCCCCCCCCCCCACCTCCTCCATTTGTATCTCTGCAACCTATCACCCTATCACTTGTATTTTTTACCCATTTGTTTTTTTTTCCACTTTTTCTTCACTTTATTTTTTATTTTCCTATTTTTTACTTCTTGATATGTGTGACACTATGTTTTCATTTTCGACATTGTCTCCTATGCACAGTAATTTTCATTACTCGTTCCAGTGCATTTCCATTATTTGTTACCATTTACATTTACATCTATTTTTATTATTCACTTGTTGTCATCAATCACCATTATAGATTTTACTCTCCATTTTTTATATCCCATTTGCCTTTCACTTTTTAATCTCCCCTTTGTCTATGTCATCCTTTTGTTACATTATCCACTTCATCAATCATCTGTCAAGTTTGTTATACCTTCCCCTATTCATCCATCTGTCACTTTGACCCCCTCTTTGTTACATTATCCCATGTGACTTCCTGCCCTTTGTTCCCATGTCTATATATATGTTAGTGTATGTTGTATTCTGTCATTTTACCTTCGATAAAGATTCTGTTAGAATCCAAACGTCAGGTCCTCTTATATTTATTACACATTATTTGGCTGGTAAATACCACATATTTGATATCCATTCCGAAACCACTGCACCTTATGTTGGGTCATTTGGTGTATTTACTTTTCGCCCGTTGGTTTTATTGACATAACAATATACAAAGGAAGTGGGCGGAGTAGTTTTTCTGATATGTGTCACCTTTTGCGATCCAAAAAGGGGAGAATCAATTACTTCACTTAAGGTAGCCTGGTTACGACATGATCAATGGAAAGCTTGAAACACATTTTATCAGCTACAATAACTTATTCTGTGATTAAAACTACTCTCTTTGAGAAATGCCATCTGCAAGTACGAAGTTTCACGTATTTCGCATGACATCGGTGTTCCCCACCTTACTGACCTTTTAAAAGGTATGCTATCCCCAAAGTATGCCAGCTAGCCGGTAGCCTTAGTCCCACTCTTCAAAGTGTTATGCATTTTATGAAATGTCCGGCATTTTTTCATAAAAAAGCCACCAAGAAATTGTATGTTTTCCCATAGCGTTACACTCAAATTACCCGGATGTGGCAATCAACGGTAACATTATTACCATTTCTCGACTATTGAGGGCAGTGCGTATAATTATAGGAAAAACATAAGAACGTAACCTATGTGATACTTGAGCAACTGTTGAGTGAATATAATTGCCCAACTTTTGAGTAACTAGAATTGTTCAACTGTTGGTGAAAACATGTTATCCAACGGTGTTGGGCAAATTTTACTCAATAGTTGAGCGGTTGCATACTTGAACAACGTTGTGTAAAATGTTGAGTAAATATTTAAGCAACCTTTTTGCAGTGTATTTCAGGATCCTGGAACGATCATGTGTTACCTCTCTGAATATGAAGAGAGAACACCGGGTATGTATAATGAAAGTAAATTTTATTCATGACAACTAAAAGAAGAGAACAGATCTGTTAATATTGGGTCAGTCAACATTCATAATGAGTCCTTTTATTATTTTTCAACTTAACCATCGATTGAAAATTCCGGAAAATGAATCTGTGGTTCTTTTATTTATTTAAACTAATTATATTGGAAACTATTTTACGGATACCTTTTAATCAAAATGATATATCATTTGCAGGAATTTTGTCTTTGCTGCTGTCTTAAGTCTAACAAAGAGACGATATTTTGTCCATAATTTCAACATAATTCAACTGCCATTTGGGTTTATTTGGACATAGTTAAAGATGTTCATTGAATGCTACTTACGTGCAAGGATAAGTTCTCTTTGTACGACATTTCAGAGAAATACCCTAGAAATACCCTTCCTTTTCATTTTGGTGCCAGGTGTACTATTTCAAAGAAACGCAAATATTGTTGATGCTATTGTAACAGTTGATGTGCGAAACATATTTTAGTTTTGTAATTTCAGGCAGAGAAATGAAATACGTATATCAATATCAACCTGCTTTAAAAGCAAATAACGTGCAAGTATGTCAATTAAAATCTGACAACTTGCAATACACTATTTGAATTTTACAAAATCATGATATGCTATATTTTGCGCTGGGGTTACATTCCGACACAAGTAATCATACTATAAAGTATCACGATGCATATAGAAGATATGTGCAGAACATGTGGATCCTATTTGATATTCTTTGATTAATGATGCAGCGTTGCCGAGGTGAAGATTTGATTTTACGGTGTTTAATTAATGTCATGCATTTTTCATATTTTTTATTAGATTTTTACCTTGAACATTTTCATATTTATTCTAAAATAGTGCAATAATGGTTTGTCGATCGAACTATGTATGAAATGTATTAAGCCCTATGTCAAATTGAGAACGGAAAAGAACCTAACTTTATCATAATTTCTCAACAACGGATTTAACTTCAACTATTTTATTGACATGACATTGTTAATACGTTTGGTTGCTATTAAATTATATGTGTGTGATAAAGAGCTCAGACAATAGATGAAAAGATATTCATATACTTAAAATTTAGTTTTTAAAGCGTTCTCTTATGCACAAAACACACCTAATTAATATTCAATCAAGCTCAATTTATTTGTATGGACAAGTTATCAACACTGTAAAGATTTGCAGTTGCTTCCAAAAATTATAATCGCCTTATCAACATTAAAATGTATTTTAAATTATACACTATACTTAAACAATGTTGTATTATGAAACATTTATTTATTGTTGTTAAAACGATAAACACAAAATAAAACAACACTGTGAACTAATAATAACTGTTTGTTTTAATATACCATATTGCCTTTAGCGAAGATAAAGCCTATACATTAGATAGGGCGATTTATTTTCATTTGAGACACACTCTATAATAACCAGTCTATCATAACTAATCGGCCAGGCCTAATCCGTATTGAATTGTATTGTGCTCTATTGAGGTAGTATTATCTCTATGAATAGCAAGGCATGAATATAATATAATGGCTGATGAAGTATTGAGTGTCCCAGCAGAAAAAATGTCTGACTGAAACTTTCACCTTATAAAAAGAGTTCCCCCATAGTAAATTTGTGTGCATTTTTTTTGGTGATTATTGAATACTTCCTTAGTATTTTAAAACACAAAACCAGCTTATAGAAGCCGTGTCCGGGTTTCACAAAATCAAGTGTAATCCCGACTGATCTATAGGTCTCAAAATATAAATAATTTAGTTGTCCTTGGTCAGTCCTTATTTGGTCATCTCTAAAACATATTTAGTGAGTTCACACGCTCACCATAGGCCGGTGAATAATGATGTCAATAAAGAAACAAGCCAATACAACAACAAAAGAATTTCAACGCATTTCCCAATCGACACTCTGCCCATCAACGGCTAATTATCGGCGTTTGAACTCACGTCATTTTAGATTACACGCCAGTAAATAATTTCAGTCCTTGTAGAGACGACAATCAAAAGTTTTTTCTTAGCTTTCATCCTGTGGCCCATTGATTATAGAATTAATCAGAAATGATACTTATTGCTCCCAAATGATTAAAGTTGTAGTTTAATCCTGATTTTAGGACTACTACCTAATACCACAGTGGAAAAAGACATATTTTCAATGCATTTTGTAGGTTTTATGGATGTATTTTGATTGTAAATGATCTGGCAACATTTCTCAACTTTTTCTGATAAATGAGGGCGCTACACCAATTGTCCAACTTTGGGGTCTTATTTCTCAGAACTTTCGGGGATACCATATATATTTGTTTTGATTAAATGATCAAATTGTATCATGAAATTTAAGGAAAATGTCAAATTGAAATTTCCAGTCGCTTTATTAGAGAGAAAATGGGCTTTTTGTAACTACCATTTTACATGTAAACGCATAGGGAAACCATTTGGTGGTGTGAATTCTGAAGATACTGGTCTTTGCTGGAGTGTTATGATATCGCCTGCTTAATATCGGCTGTTTTTATGATATTTTGAATGAGTCTTACACAAAAGTTCAATTTGCTTGAAATTCACTGCGATCGGGTTCAATTTGACATTTCCACTACTAAACAATGGTAAGATAGGGCAAAATATTCGATTTCATAAGCAAATTATACAGGCAAATTACTCGATGAAAAAAATAGGTCACCGAATTCGACAGTCTTGTCATCATCGGCAACAGTGTAAAAAAAGTGAAATCATTGATAAGCTTACTACATCATGCCATTCACCTACTATGTTACGGTCATATTAGAAGCTCAAATTATAATAAATAGCTGCCTTGAAGTATACTCGCCTTGCAAACAAGGTCAATCTGAGAGTTGGTGGAAAGTGAAATTAAGATTAAGGTGGTGTCTTTTTTATGTTGAAATCAGTCTTAAAGAGATTAGTCTAGATCCCTAGGCTATGCCAGAGACCGGAGATCCAGTCTATCTTGAAGCAGCTATTTAATGACTTAGAATTCTAGCCTAAATTAGTGTTATGTGTGCAAATTGGGGACATATTTTCAATTGCTACATCTAATAGATTCATTTGCCAGTCATAAATTATCCCCCGATCAAATCATCATGCCCCCCCCCCCCCCCCCCCCCCATGTATAAAAAAATAAAAAAGGTTTTAAAATTAAGGGGTCTAGAGGGTTTCAGTATCCATGATCAAAAAGTGTTTAAAAAATACATTGATTAGATCAATTCACATGATCAGGTTTTATGTGATTCATCATAATTTGCATGTAGGGCAGGCCAAATATCCAACCTAATCATATTTCATGGTATTTCACACTAAACTAACACAGTGCTCCACTTTGCTGTAAAAATTACAAAAGCAGGTGAAAAGATGTAAATTAACATTATATAATGACTAAAATGGACACTGTTACTTCTGCTTTCCACATTCAGTCCTAAAATATTAATTGGTGTGACCCAAAAAGCCCAGGTTATATTTTGACAATTTGCTGTCTTCAGTAGATAGTACATGTTTAAGGGGTAGGCCAAGATTGGCTCTGATTTGAAATGGTAAAAAAATCATGTGTAGCTCATTGTTTTTGCAAAAGAATAGTTTTTATATCATTATGAGGATTGAAATTGAAAGTAAAAACAATAAAAATTAAAACAATTGTCCCTTTGAAGATACTGGTCTTTGCTGGAGTGTTATGATATCGCCTGCTTAATATCGGCTGTTTTTATGATATTTTGAATGAGTCTTCTACCACAAAAGTTCAATTTGCTTGAAATTCACTGCGATCGGGTTCAATTTGACATTTCCACTACTAAACAATGGTAAGATAGGGCAAAATATTCGATTTCATAAGCAAATTATACAGGCAAATTACTCGATAAAAAAATAGGTCACCGAATTCGACAGTCTTGTCATCATCGGCAACAGTGTAAAAAAAGTGAAATCATTGATAAGCTTACTACATCATGCCATTCACCTACTATGTTACGGTTATATTAGAAGCTCAAATTATAATAAATAGCTGCCTTGAAGTATACTCGCCTTGCAAACAAGGTCAATCTGAGAATTGGTGGAAAGTGAAATTAAGATTAAGGTGGTGTCTTTTTTATATTGAAATCAGTCTTAAAAAGATTAGTCTAGATCCCTAGGCTATGCCAGAGACCGGAGGTCCAGTTTATCTTGAAGCAGCTATTTAATGACTCAGGTTAGTTTTGTGCTGAATCAAGGCATACAATATTAGATTAGGTTAAAGACAAACACAAACAAATCCTTTCATTAGTGTCTTAACATAATCATCAAGCGATTTTGGGCATATTTTGCTCAAAGTTATTTTTGTTAGCATTTGTTCAAAGAATTGGGTCAAAAGTGAATTTTTGTGACATTTAGGCCCTTGTGCTCAGAAAATAAAAATATAATTTTGCTGGAACACGTGGCCGGCGTGATTTCGTGTCTCTTAATTTATGAACAATGAAGCCCCTTAGTACAGGGCACCACCCTGTTATTAGAATTTGAGGCAATTCCGACCAATAAACGGGACACTGGTTCAAGAGTTCAAGGTTTTAATAATAACCTTTTATTTTCATCTCGTCAGAAATGTTATGATTACTTGTTGGGCTGGTAAGTTTACATCCACATACATGTGTGAATTCTGAATTTAGCATAATCACACGCTACTAGTACTACACATGAATGGCTTCATTGCACCATAGATAATCGAGACAGAGATGGTTAAGTGGGTGTTTTGTTTGAAGCGATGTAGCCTTTCGCCCTGTCATAAAATAACTTCTTATGTAGCCCTCACATGTATCCGTGTGAGCTGAGCGGCCCCTTACCGTGTGAAAAATGGGTGCGGACGGCGGCACACACGGTGGGCCGTTTCCCGTCCGTTGAACACGTTCAGGGGACTTTGCCGGCCACCTGAGTTTTGAACATGCTCAAAACTCCTGGCGGGTGAGTAAAAGCGGCGGCGAACGATGAGAGCCCGGTATGAAGACGGTATAAGGACGGCGCACCCGTTCGCACCGTTTCGCACCCGTTTCGCGCCCATTCGCAGGGCGGTGATGGACGGTGATGGACGGACGGTGGTGGACGTCGACCATCCTAGCGACAGACTGCGAATGGCCGCATGCAGCCTGGTAACCGTTCGCGGAACGGACTCTCAGCAGGCATGTTGCAACTCTCTAAATGTAAAAGAGCTAAAACTCACTATTTCAAGAGCTCTAGGAGGGACAGCTCTTTTTTGAAGTGAATTTCACTCTTAATGGGGCCCTCACATGTATCCGTGTGAGCTGAGCGGCCCCTTACCGTGTGAAAAATGGGTGCGGACGGCGACACACACGGTGGGCCGTTTCCCGTCCGTTGAACACGTTCAGGGGACTTTGCCGGCCACCGGAGTTTTAAACATGCTCAAAACTCTGGGCGGGTGAGTAAAAGCGGCGGCGAACGATGAGAGCCCGGTATGAAGACGGTATAAGGACGGCGCACCCGTTCGCATCCGTTTCGCACCCGTTTCGCACCCGTTTCGCGCCCATTCGCAGGGCGGTGATTGACGGTGGTGGACGTCGACCATCTTAGCGACGGACTGCGAATGGCCGCATGCAGCCTAGTAACCGTTCGCGGAACGGACTCTCAGCAGGCATGTTGCAACTCTCTAAATGTAAAAGAGCTAAAACTCACTCTTTCGAGAGCTCTAGGAGGAACAGATCTTTTTTTGGAGTGAAGTTCACTCTTAAAAGAGCGATTTTTACTCTAAAAAGAGTTAAAATCACTCTAAAAAGAGTTAAAATTACTCTGAAAAGAGTGAAAACACTCTGAAAAGAGTAACAAATCACTCTGAAAAGAGTGAACTTCACTTCTTAGAAGAGCCGTCCCTCCTAAAGCTCTCGAAAGAGTGAGGTTTAGCGCTTTTACATTTAGAGAGTATTATAATGTAGCTCAGCTTGAAAAGGGCGATTTGATGATGTAATCAGACGTTTCGGCCGGTACCCAGGCGTTTCCACCGGTTAGGAACCGGTATGGAGGTGGTATGCACACGATGAGGACACGGTGAGAACGGTAAGCTAGAACTGTATGAGGCTGGTGATCCCGGGACAAGGTCGGTGAGAACCCGAGGCAGACCCGGTGTAGAACGGTATGGACCGAGGACCCGGTGAGGAGGTGTTATGCACCCGGTAAGAACGGTAAGCTAGAAATGTATGAGGACGGTGAGCCCAGTACCCGACCGGTGACGACCCGGTATAGACCCTGTATATAACGTTATGGGCCCGGTGGCCACAACAAAAGATGAATGCGCCCGTTGACATTTTTTTACTAATTGTTTGGACTCTGTTTTTTTCTATTAGACGGTAAGGTGGCCGCCTGCCATTACCGCCCTGCGAACGGGCGTGAAACGGGTGCGCCGTCTTTATACCGTCCTCAAACCGGGCTCTCACCGTTTGCCGCCGCTTTTACTCACCCGGCAGGACCCGGCAAGAGTTTTGAGCATGCTCAAAAGTCCTGCCGGGCGCGGATGGCCGGCAATGTCCCCGGCAACGTGTTCAACGAACGGGAAACGGCCCACCGTGTGACATCACCGTGTGCCACCGTCTGCACCAATTTGTCACACGGTAATGGGCCGGCCAGCTCACACGGATACATGTGAGTACAAATGTATTTTACAGACATTCCCGGAATATGAGCGAAGCGGCGAGCTTGAGCGCTCAGCTTATACAGGGCAGTTTGATGACGTTATCAAGGCGGTTCGGTCGGTACCCAAGCGTTTCGGCCGGTGAGGACCTGGTGAGGAGGTGGTATGAGCCCGGTTCCAGGCAGATAAGGACCCGGTATAGAACAGTATGAACCCGGTGACAAAAAATAAATCAATGCGGCCGTTGTTTTTCTATAAGACGGTAAGGGGCCGCCCAGCTCACACGGATACATGTGAGGGCCCCATAAAAGAGCGATTTTCACTCTTAAAAGAGTTAAAATCACTCTGAAAAAAGTGAACTTCACTTCTTAGAAGAGCCGTCCCTCCTAAAGCTCTCGAAAGAGTGAGGTTTAGCTCTTTTAAATTTAGAGAGTATTATAGATGTTGGTCGTACGAATTCCGGAATGCAAATGAAGCGGCGAGCTTGAGCGCTCAGCTTAAAAAGGGCGGTTTGATGATTGATGTAATCAAGACGTTTCGGCCGGTACCCAGGCGTTCCGACCGGTTAGGAGCCGGTATGGAGGTGGTATGCACACGGTGAGGACACCGCGAGAACGGTAAGCTAGACCTGTATGAGGCCGGTGAGCCCGGTACCAGGCCGGTCAGAACCCGGTACATACCTGGGGTAGAGCGGTATGGACCGAGGACCGGTGAGGAGGTGTTATGCACCCGATGAGAACAGTAAGCTAGCTACGTATGAGGACGGTGAGCCCGGTACCAGGCCGGTGAGGACCCCGCATAGACCCGGTATATAACGGTATGGACCCGGTGACCACCAACAAAACTCAATGCACCCGTTGACATTTTTTACTGATTGTTTGGACTCTTTGATTTTCTATTAGACGGTATTAGGTGGCCGCCTATCATTACCGCCCTGCGAACGGGCGCGAAACGGGTGTGCCGTCTTTATACCGTCCTCAAATCGGGCTCTCACCGTTTGCCGCCGCTTTTACTCAATTCATGACTTAAGAGTCAGTTTGCCTATTTTTTTTAGAATGGACACTACATTTCAAAAAACAAGATTTTTCTCATAGCTTGTGCATTGGTAGGACCTTGGGCACAGGGTGACTTTTTAAAAAATTCGACCTGTTACCATGGTAACAACCGAAAATCATTTTTTCGCCATTTTGGACCAAATTTGCCCTGAAATTCACTCAAAAATGTCTTATATCAAGAACTCTCCATACAGAAACGGAATAATACTGGAACCTTACAATACAATCACCTCAAAAGACAACTCTTCTCCTACTGACTGCATCATTTAAGGGTTAATATCGTACTCTTAAAGGTAAGCGCTAAGTATTACTAAAGGTTCCTGAAAGGAGATTTTTGACCAAAAGCATTGCCATAAAAATCAATCTGCCAGGGGTTCCAGAATTTTTCCTCGCTGGTTTGAGTAGTTAGATGTATTGCCCTTTCAAATCTGTAAAACGTAACTTGGGCAAATAATATTGTATTGCCCTTTCAAATCTGTAAAAAGTACCTTAGGCAAATGATATTCCAGTATGTTGCCAGGAGCAACACCCTTTTTTTAAATCTGAGAATGTTGACTAAATAAGCCTTTTCAACCCTATTTGTTATACAATAGTCTTGTAGTTGTTTGCAAAGGGTTATCTGGAAAAAATTGTTGCCTGTGTTACTGAAGAAAGAAAAAAAGATTTCATCAACATAAACATACACACATTTTTGTTTTAATCGGAGCACTTTGACTAAATAAGCCTTTTCAACCCTATTTTTTATAAAAGCATGTGTTTTTCAATGATATTCAATCAAAACATAAATATGTTACATTCTTTTGGTGGTTTTCAAATGGTATTCTGAAAAAGCGTTGCCTGTGTTAATGGAAACACCCAATTTCATAATCATACACAAATCCCTTTTTTAAATCAGAGTATTTTGACTAAATAAGCCTTTTCAACCCTATTTGTTATAAAAGCATTTTTTTCAATGAAATTCAATCAAAACATATTCTAATAACTCTGTTACATTATTTGTGCTGTTTTCAAAGGGTAATTTGAAAAAGGGTGTTGCTTGGGTTACTGTAAAACACCCAATTCCATACACAAATCGAGCAGCATCCAGCTGAACCTGTGAAAATCAGTGTTGCCAAAATACAATTTTTCTAGTGTGAGTAGCTGAAATTATAACCTTTCACAAAATATTGATAATTAAAGGTAAATTTCTGATATCAATATGATGCAAATATCGTTCATAAGAATAACAATTGAAAACATGACCTTACTCTTCAGAACTATACAACATTGGGGGGTTTTTTGGTTTTTTTTAAATAACATGGGAGAGTTGCCTCGGTTCTGTGTAATAGGCCTACACCAAAACATCTCAAATTGGATACGTAAACTCTAAAACTAACATATTTTCATTGTCTAATTGATATTACTTAAATGGGAAGGGTGTTCGAATATCTATCAAGGTTGAAGTGGCGGCAATGGGTAAATGGGCGGGGCAATTGCCGAATGCCCTCATCAGTGACGATCCTCTCAATCAGCTCGAGCCCCATCCTATTTAATGTAGACTTGGTGCGATTCCCTTTTGTTGTCCATTGCGCATTGCTACGTGGATTACCTCTATGCTTGCATCTAACATGTTAATTCAATTTAAATCACAACTTACGTGTCTTAGTCTCGTTATTGCTGGATGTTGCTACAGTCTCGTCTGCATACATAAAATTAGAATTAGTAATATGATGTTAATATAGTGGAATTATGCGATATTCTTTTCAAAATAAATTCGCCTTAACGTCATTTAAACAATAGATTTCGCCCTAACGATCAAAAGACGGAATACATCTTGGTTTTTTTATTTCGCCTTATGGATGATATTAACAATGTTAGGAGCACTTATACGGATGGATATTATCACGAGTAGAATTACTATATAGTAATTCTACTCGTGATCCAGAAGAATGCACACAGTACAATAGCAATGCTTCAATATAAACCAAATATTTTTGATCGGATCATGGAAATAATACTATTTTCATGGAAATAGTATTATTTTCATGATAGGATTCAAGAAAATTGTTTGGGGCGGTCTAATATTAATTTAAATCGGTTTAATGAATCGGTTTAATGGCACCAAATAATGTTCTGAAAAACGTGAAAATGGATTTCTTTCTTTTTTGACACTTTTTAGTCCAAATTTCAAAAAAATATTAGATAAGGTTAAAAACAAACACAAACAAATCCTTTCATTAGTGTCTTAACATAATCATCAAGCGATTTTGGGCATATTTTGCTCAAAGTTATTTTTGTTAGCATTTGTTCAAAGAATTGGGTCAAAAGTGAATTTTTGTGACATTTAGGCCCTTGTGCTCAGAAAATAAAAATATAATTTTGCTGGAACACGTGGCCGGCGTGAGTGTCGTGTCTTCTTAATTTATGAACAACGAAGCCCCTTAGTACAGGGCACCACCCTGTTATTAGAATTTGAGGCAATTCCGACCAATAAACGGGACACTGATTCAAGAGTTCAAGGTTTTAATAATAACCTTTTTTTCATCTCGTCAGAAATGTTATGATTACTTGTTGGGCTGGTAAGTTTACATCCAGGCTGGTAACTGTTACTTGCTACCTGCCCGACTGGCTGAAGACCAAAGTCAAGATATGTGGAGGAAACAGCAACCAACAAGTAAAGGTAGATAACGACACAGTATATTGTGTTGACACCTTCAATGTCCTTGGATCATGACTAAACATTAGCAAATGACCTATCAAACATTTGGGCAGATATATGAATCACAAAGGCAACACATGTACGCATTATGAAGGCATTACTCTTTCCGGTTGCTACATTATGGAGCTGAAACCTCATTTGTGGTTTAGCGGATTCGAACAAACATCAGCTTTTGAAATGTGCTGTTGACGCAAGATGTTATGAATATCATGGACAGAGCATTAGAGCAATGAATTTGTCAGTAGTCAGAATGGGAACAAACATATCTGTGCAATAACTTAAGACTATGCTCAACAAACTGCAATACTTTGGACACATTGCTAGACGAGAAGGTGACAACCTAGAAAAGGTGGTACCTCAACGAGATATCGAAGGTATGCGTAAACGGGACACACCAAAAATCCGTTGAACTGACAGCGTTAACCCTAACTTTCCTGGAACCTACTATTCATTACGGCAACAACAAAAATCCACGCGCATGCTACAGCATTAGATTCGATGACGTCATCAACCAAGCTGAGTGTGTGTATGAAATCGCTGTCCGGGCGAGCGTTGGCAGGTAAGCCGAGTGGTTAGGGACATCGCGCGGTGATCGGAGGGTCCGAGGGTACAAATCCCGGGTGTTTGGCGGCGATTATTTGGGTAAAAAAATTTAAAAAAAGATTTTTCTCATAGCTTGAGCATTGGTAGGACCTTGGGAACAGGGTGACTTAAAAAAAATTCGACCTGTTACCATGGTAACAACCGAAAACCATTTTTTCGCCATTTTGGACCAAATTTGCCCTGAAATTTACTCAAACAAACGTTTAAATTTCATATTTATTAGAGTTTACAAGTATATATTTTTTGGTATGCACCCTATCCTGATTTAAACGGCATTTTTGAATTCTCCTATTTGAGAGCTTTCCAAAAATGTATAATTTTGCTATCATCGGTTAAATATTTCTTTTGTTATAGTCATGTATGTAAAACCGATGAATTAGGGCAAGTTCACTGTGTAGCGAATAGGGAAAAAGCCAAGGACAACGCAATCGATTCATGATTACAATTGTTGAACAATAGTTGTCACGTTTGTTGAAACAGAATCTTACAGAATATTAAAAAAATCTATAAAATGAGAGCAAAATCATGTTTGTACCGTACAGGGATGAGGAGTTATAGATAATTGAACGTAGAATTGGGAAATTTTTCTATATTTCCCATAGAGATTACACACAGCGCCGCCGCCACCGCCGCCGCCGCCACCGCCACCACCCCTGACTTTCACAACATAATCAATCATATCTCAGCCAAACATTTATAGAAATACCTGATTATTAAGACAATGTAGCTAGATAAATAGGCTTTCACATGAGACCTCAACCATAGCTCTACCACATTTAGTTGTTGAGTTAATAGAGAGAGATGGATGATTCGTCACCAAAAATGCAACGCCACCACCCTTTTTGGGTGGTGAGTTCAAAACACATGGCCATAATCAGCATCAATTCACCGGATTTATGGATGGTGTGACCGGTGACGTAGTGCCCGGCGGTTTGCGTGCGCACCTACAGGGAACGGTGCTTTAATTCACACTTGATTGATCATTACTTACCATGCTTACGGTGTAATAGTGCAGCAGTCATGGTATGCATCCCTAAGCACAATGAGACGACCAGGCACTAAATATGGTTGCCCGGCGGTTTGCGTGCGCACTATAAGGGCATGTGCTTTTAAAATTGGCGCTCAGTGATGTGTGTTTTGCTTTCATATATTATAATGTATGCAGTAGTCATGGACTAGTACCCCTAGCATGTCTTTAGACCAGGCGCTAATCAATATGTAAACACTACTGATGTAAACAACGGTCACCTCATCTGTACAAATGACTATAACAGAAACAGTTTTCAACCTATGATAGCAAAAGTATACATTTTTGGAAAGCTTGGAACTAGAGGAATTCAAAAATGCAGTTTAGATCAGGGAGGGGTACATCCTTAAAAATATTTCTGAAAATTCTAAAAATATATAAAATAAAAATTGGAGATATTCACTAGCCGGTATAATTACCTTACCGACCTAGTAACCTTTGACAATTATATATCATCTGATGGGTAATTTCATGAGGAATTTAAATATGTTAAGTAAATAATGATAGGGAAAATGTATACTTTTACTACCTCAGGGGGTATACAAGCAAATATAAAATGTAGTATTTCAAAGCGTCTTTCTTGGCCCGTAGTTTCGGGTGAGACAATTGAAGTCCCACACGATCACACGATGTTCATCTCAATTATATAATTATTGGAAACATCAAAAGTACTTATTTTGATTATTTGTTGATTACTCGATGATTAGATGTCGTCCAGAAGACTCTTGATTAATTCGTACATGATTGATGATGATTGTAGCGTGATTGTCGCTGATGAACAGGATTAAAGACAATTCAATCATTGGACACAAGTTAATATAATATTATCAATCATTCAGAATCATTTTAATTAACCAATTTTACTATATACAGGGTGTCTCAATAAAAACAGTGCACGTATTTACCCAACCTATTGACCATGAACTTCTAGAATTTGGTGTAACAATTGTATACATATTGATAGACTAAACGCTAAGCTTTCATATGCCGTTTATTTCATCTTGAATGAAAGCGCTTCTCATTAAGAATTAATGAACGTCCGTATGCAAATTAGCCAGTGTCCCCTCCTGTTATGTATACTCCTTGGTAGAGAGGACACTCGAATAAAAGAATATTTTCGTCTGCACATTCGTCTGCGTTAATGTGATGAATAATACAAACTCAAGTTAGTTTGAAACAAATAATCACAAGATAGAAAACTCTAAATAGTAAACTGAGACCAATACCAATGCACAATTGATCGTGTCACAACAAATCCAAAACCAGATACTTAATTAGTCTCGGATAAAATAGTGCACTAAGCTTACCTTTTAAATAAAGTCTTTCGTGTTTCTTTGTAACGTGACCACCAAACCCAGAAGGGGAGGCGTAAAGTGTATCCCAACTAGGCTCTTGGTTTTTGTAATGGGATATTTTCGGTCGGGGTTTGCCATTCTTCTTACTCGCTCTCGCACTACTGCTTTTCCATTCAAATTCTGGCCCGTAAAAACAAGAATAAAATGTCAAGCAAATGCTTCAAAATGTTGCGCCAAATTTTCAAATGTTTTCAATGTTTTAATTCCAAGCGTAAACAATTCGATGACCTTAGGTCAGTTAAAGATTCACAAAATTGATTCACGCATGCGCAGTGTGTACCAAAAGCGTAAAACCGGAAATCATCTTGTGATCATCCAATGAGATCGAACTAATTGTACCGGACGTTTATACCGTGGAATGAATAGATCGGGTCTCTGCTTCAACTTACTCTTGGGTCCGGTCAGGGCACGCAGGGGTAAGATTTAGCGTAAATAATTCGTGGGCTACTATTCTTTGTACGCTCAAGGTTATAATTTCAGCTCTAGGGACACTTTGTTTACAGTGGAAATTTTGGCCATGTTCACTTGTACAGACCAATGTACCAGTGTTATTGTCAAACAGACACTTCTTTGAATACCTACTAAAAATGAACAATCCTCATACAATTTATACCAGGTGAAATCATTGGTAGGGTAATTATAATCTTAGCCAGATAAACCACCAGACCATGGGCAGGACAGTGATGACAGACATGTCTGGGCATGAAAGTAACAGACTCTCCTACACACTTAAAAATAGGTAGTTAAAAATGTCTCCTTGTCAGAGTTCAACTATGCACCAACTGAAACAAGGGCTAAATATGACACTTTTCCAGTTAAGTGTGTATTTATTATTGTTTGTAAGTCAATACCAGCCTGTTTTTGTCTGTTGGTACTAAAATCATAACTCTGGTGAGCCCTCATTAATCAAGTTTGACACAATGGGACTATAATTGGCCATGTAGGCACTCATGGAACAACTTATACTTAGCTATAGGCTATCTCAAAATCTCGATCATAATACCGTTAAACTTCATCTATAAGCACCCATTGACTAATAGTTAATAAGCAGAGAATAGATAAAAAGGTATGAGCGCCCTCTATAGATCTAGAGAAATTATCACGAATTTGTTTAGTGTATTCGATATTCAATAATATAAAGTTGTATTACTCTCTAAATAATTTCATGGACAGACGAATTGCTCAATTGGTAAAGCGCCCGGTAAAGCGTCAACTTCAGTATCACGAGGTTGGTGGATCAATTCTCAACTACACCTTTTGCAATTTCTTTTGAAATCCAAGTGATATAGAAATTAATGCAAACTTGAATGTAAAATGATTACTCAATTATACTAGCTTTATTGTTATTTTTCAAAAAACAAGCGCATAATTAATTTGATTGTATAAAGTAATGATCTTAATAGTCAAACCTTTTTATAAGCTAAAACACATTTATACTACAAATTAACCACAGCAAAATGTATTCATTGGCTTATTTTAAATGTTTCACACAGTAATATACAAACGTTTCCTTCATCATGATTTAAGGGCAAATTATGATGATGCATATTAGGTTGGTAGATCAAGTTAAGCAACAAAATGAAAGTAACTATGCAAACCACTATAATCCTGGTCTCACAATGAATGAATAGGTGAATGAATGGATGGCTATTAAATCAATTTATTTCCAATAAGATAGAGGGCCGTCCATTTATACCGACCCATCAATTATACATGTAGTTATAAAACAGTATCTGACACAGCAGTCTCGTTTAGATCAATTGGTTAAGCCGGCAGTTAGGGCAATTGTGATCGCAGGTTCCAGATGACAATTCCTGGTTCGAATCTCACTTCAAGACTTCTTCTTTTGGAAAGTTTATAAATATTTACGGTGTATATCAAATTCTTAACTTTGTTTTTACCATGAATAAATAGTGAATCTATCTTTGTCTTTAATGTGGGTTTTCCCTTTTTTCCCTCTCTTTCTACTATTTTTTATTTTAATTTTAATGTTATCACAATCGTTTATAAATAGTACAAACATTTAAATCAACCTCAACGACTTAGTATTTTTGTGAAGACATGCATGGATGGAGTACAATGAGACAATACGTTGATTACCATTCACTGCTTTTCAGTTCTGCTACTTATGGTTTTGGCCATTGTTGGTTCTAGATGACAATTCCTGATTGAGTTTATAGAGACACATACATGTACATGTACATGTATATGGTTCACAGTTGATCGAGCATGTAGCATGTCTATCGAATTTGGGGCAGAGGACTTCTTTAGTGATATAGACACAGTTTCGTAATTCTAAAACTAATCCGTTATAAATCAATAACACGTGGCCACTATACTACCATTTACATGAATGTAATGCATGACCTTCAATACCACGTGAGCTGCTCAAACTATGACATGTTCATTAGGCGTGCGATTTAAATGCAATCCGTCAAACGTGTGTATTATAGTTCCGAAAAACTTAAACAGACTTAAAAAGATGGATGGTGCCGTAAATAAGTCCTTCGCGTGATTTCTTTTATTATTTCCACTCAGTTTTGTTTTATTTGTTTTGTGCTTTGTGTTTCTCCAAGAATAGGTATGGCACAAACGTGTAATATCGCGTTTCGAATCAATGAGGACAACAGGCAAACAGTCAAAACGTTATTGACTGGCCATGGCTTGCGTGTCCAGTTTGATTAAATTTTGTTTCATTTAAAAATATATATATATAAAAAAACCAACGAAAAAGATAGATTCCTTGTTCATTCATGATAAAAATAAAACACTGTCAAGAATTTGAAAATTATGACCTTTCCAAAAGAAGAAGTCTTGAAGTGAGATTCGAACCAGGAATTGTCATCTGGAACCCGCTATCACAATTGCCCTAACTGCCGGCTTAACCAATTGATCTAAACGAGACTGCTGTGTCAGATACTGTTTTATAACTACATGTATGATTGATGGGTCGGTATAAATGGACGGCCCTCTATCTTATTGGAAATAAATTGATTGAATAGCCATCCATTCATTCACCTATTCATTCATTGTGAGACCAGGATTATAGTGGTTTGCATAGTTACTTTCATTTTGTTGCTTAACTTGATCTACCAATCTAATATGCATCATCATAATTTGCCCTTAAATCATGATGAAGGAAACGTTTAAGATTACTGTGTGAAACATTTAAAATAAGCCAATGAATACATTTTGCTGTGGTTAATTTGTAGTATAAATGTGTTTTAGCTTATAAAAAGGTTGGACTATTAAGATCATTACTTTATACAATCAAATTAATTATGCGCTTGTTTTTTGAAAAATAACAATAAAGCTAGTATAATTGAGTAATCATTTTACATTCAAGTTTGCATTAATTTCTATATCACTTGGATTTCAAAAGAAATTGCAAAAGGTGTAGTTGAGAATTGATCCACCAACCTCGTGATACTGAAGTTGACGCTTTACCGGGCGCTTTACCAATTGAGCAATTCGTCTGTCCATGAAATTATTTAGAGAGTAATACAACTTTATATTATTGAATATCGAATACACTAAACAAATTCGTGATAATTTCTCTAGATCTATAGAGGGCGCTCATACCTTTTTATCTATTCTCTGCTTATTAACTATTAGTCAATGGGTGCTTATAGATGAAGTTTAACGGTATTTACACTACCCTACTCTAGACAAAGCATCAGCCACTTCGGCTATTCTTGAAGGTTGACTGGTGATGCTGGTATTCAGATTTGCCTTTTCATTTGACACTTTAGTATCACAAGAGTAATTGCTTATCCCAGAGTTAAAATAATTAATTTTTCAGGAACATTTTGACAATTGGTGTGATGATAATGATAATGACCAGTTTAGCTAATTGGAATGGCAAAAAACTCGGTTAGCTTACAAAACTTATCACAGTTTGCTCATTTATCAGTCGATTACTTTCATTTTGGGAAGATACACTAGATTAACTACGCTTTATACACACAACAACAATTTTATGGTTCAATGATTTTTTGATTCACCTAGTCTGCCTGTATAATGATATCATATAAATGATATCATAATATATTATTTGTATTCAAATATATTAACGAAATTACCTCTTTCGTTGTTGTGAGTCCGTAAAGCCCATGACTGTTTACTAGAAACAGAGTAAACCGTTGTGCCATTTGTGATAGGCTCCTTTGCGTCATGCCTGCAAAAAATATTGTATTAAACATGACCATTTATTGAACAAAAATGTCAACAATTCCGTCACTCCTTCAAGTACTGAAGTAGATCGGTCTGCACTAGACAAACGATACGCCCTTATGAAAACAGAGGACGCTGATTGAAGTGCACAACGATTCGTCATCGTCGTCGTCACAGCCTTCGTCGTCGTTGTCGTCATCATCATCTTATCTGTTATCATCGTCACCGTCAGCATGGTCAAACAAAACCGAAATGTAGTGAGTTTCCAACAACAATAATAGTGTTCAACAAGACACTTGGCGAGTTATGATTCAATTGATTTTTGAGCTGGTCTCATTTTGTGCTCGTGCCCTGTTTTTATTTGTTTCGTCCTTGTTTTTCGTTTAGCTTTTGTGCTTCTTTCATGTGTTTCATTTGGGGTTTTTTCTGGGGTTTTTGATCAGCGATCAGAACAGCATAATATTCCCGAAGTGATCAATACACATACGCTCCTGATTTTTTCAGTTGAGCACTCTCTGATTATCTTTTGATGTGTATTAACCACTTCGGGAATATTATGCTGTTCTGATCGCTGATCAAACACACCATTGATTGTGTATTCACATTATCATATGTGTGCTAGATCTGCGATCGGAGAAGCATCTATTCGCCTGATGATTGGACAAAATGACCGTATGGGTTTGTCCATGAAACTCAGAGTAGCGATAATGTTCCGGAAGGTCTATACCTCTGAATTTTTATAAATATATATATATATATATATTTTTTCCCCTCAAAACAATAAAAAATATTCAGGGTCGGCGATGTATTTAGGGTCGGTCGGGTTACGCCAATCAAACCCTTTTTTAGGCCTTACATACACTACATAACAATTCAATATGAGTAAAGTCATGTATTTCTCTCCTCTAACAGTGAGACGGTGTGTATGGGGGCCTAGATTTTAAAATTTTTGAAAAAATATACAGCAACAGTTTTTTGAAAGATATTTTGAAAGGATGGTTGAAGTTACGTAAAAAGTACGAGATTGTTGATAAAATTATATGGTATAATTCCAAAATTAAGATTGGTAAAAAAACTGTCTTTTATAGAAGTTGGAGTAACAGTAATATTATTTTTTTATCAGATTTAATTGAATCCGACCATTTGATGAGTTTCATGGAATTCAAGAAGAAGTATCATGCTGTGAAAACTAATTTTGTTGAATATTTTGGAATTGTTCAAAGTATCAAAAAGAATTTAAAGGAGTCATGTTCTAAGTTGTTTACTTTGACTGGTAATTATGAGAGGAATGAACAGCTGCTAACGGATATTTTATTAACAAAAAGGGTCTGTAAATTTGCCTATGAAAAGATAAGGTACCATGTAATACCAAATGCGAAGCAGTATTGGGAAGGGAAGGCTCAATTTGATATTGATTTGTCACAGCCAATTACTGACTGGAAGGAAGTGTACTCATTAGCTTTTAAATGCTGTATGGTCTCATATACAAGATATTTCCAGTTTCGTTATATTCATAATATTCTACCAACAAACTATTTTTTGTTTAGAATTGGTTTAATAGATACTGAAATATGTAGTTTCTGCAAAGTGAATAGAGAGACAGTAAAACATCTCATGTGGGAGTGTAATGTAACAAAAGATTTTTGGAACAATCTTAGTGTATGGATGAATACTGGGCTAAATATCTTTTTCAATGTGAATTATCAGAATATATGTCTTGGCTTATTTAATGAAGATTTCGACTTTTTCAAAAATATAATTATTCTTTTGGCAAAACGTTATATTTATAGATGCAGAGTTGAAGAAAAGAAACTTAGTATCTATGTCTTTAAAGAAGTGGTGAATATGACTGAAAAATCGGAAAAATTCATTGCAGAAAGAAATAATAGAATGGCATCCCATAACAAAAGATGGGGGATATTGTATTGTTTTCATAATATTGTTTTCATAATATTGTTTTCATAATATTGTTTTCATAATATTATTTTCATAATGTTTTCTTTATAAAAAAATAGCTTTAGGCCCTTAAGTGCCTATATAATAGTAAAACTTTGTTTGGCACTTGTGGCGTCTGAATGTTGATGCCTTGTCTGTATTTGATGTATTTTGTGTAGTGTTATTTTTGTATTTTGTTAATCTATTGTTGTATGTCATAAAATAAAAAAGTCCCTATAAACGGGCTGGAAAGAGAAAAACAGTGTCAGTGTCAGTACAAGAGGTGCGCACCCCCTAAGATTTTAAGATGTTGGTTTTACATACACTACATAACAATTTAATATGACCAAAGTCAAGTATTTCTCACGTCTGACAGTGAGACGGTCTGTAGGGGGGGGGGGGGGAGGACCCTTTCCCCTAAGAAAACAATTTTTCTAAAAAAAGACAACACAAATTTGTTATAATGTTCGATCATGATATTGGTATTATGGACCAAACCAGTGGCGTATCCAGGGGAGGGGGGGGGCATCCCCCATTGAAAAAAAAGTTTAAAAAAAGAGGGAGAGGAGAAGGAGGAAGAGGATAAGAAGGAGGAAGAGAAGGAGGTAGGAGGAGGAGGAAGAGTAGGGACATATGCGGCGCAAATGGGGGTGGGGGTTACGGGGTCCTGGGGCTTTTTGTGCTCGATTCGCGCTCACTTTTTTCAACATTATAATGGATCTCTAAACACACCAAAAATTCTAAATAATATGTGGGACGTTAAAAACGTCATACTGAACCACTTATAGTGTTAGAAATATCAATTTTTGCGTACATCGCGCGCATTAGTTTGAATGTTTCATTATTCAAGCTTAACAAGATGGCATTGCAGGACAGTTTTCCATGACCATTTTAGTTCAAAAAATGAAAAATTGTGCTTTAATTGTGCTTTAATTGTGATTTAACATTATAATGGCCCTAGAACCATGCAAAATATTCTAAATATTATGCTGGTGGCGTTAAAAACGTCATACTGGACCAATGTAAGTGTTAGAAATGTCAATTTTTGCGAACATTAGTTTCAATGTTTCATTATTCAAGCTTGATATGATGGCTTCAGGACAGTTTTCCATGACCATTTTAGTTCAAAAAGTCCAAATTTTGCGCAGTCCGCGCCAATATTTTCTGCAAGTTTTAACATTATATTGGCCCTCAGACCCACTAAATGTTCGAAATATGTGGGGGCATGGAAAACTGTCCTTAAGACACCTTGTTAAGCTTAAATAATCAAATATTCAAATTAATACGCGCGGAGCGAGCAAAAAATTGCATTTCTAACACTAATGGCCCGGTGAAACGTCCCCCACATAATATACAGACTTTTTGGTGTGGTTTTTGTATTAAAACTTTGGTCCAGTATGATGGGTTTTTTAACGTCCCATTTTAGTCAAAACTTTGCCCGCTCCACGCGCATATTTTCTACAGGTTTTAACATTATAATGGCCCTCAAACCATACCAAATATTCTCAATATTATGTGGGGGGACGTTAAAAACATCATACTGGACCATTTAAGTGTTAGCAATGTCAATTTTTGCGCGCTTCCCACGTATTAATTTCAATATTTCATTATTTAAGCTTAACAAGCTGACTTCAGAGCTTAACAAGCTGGCTTCAGGACAGTTTTCCATGAACAATTTTCTTTCAAAAACTCAGAATTTGTGTGCGCTCCGCGCGAATACAGGATTTAACATTATAGTGACCCTCAAACCACACCAAAAATTATAAATATTATGTGGGGGACATTATTATCATACTGGAACATTTGTGTTAGAAATGCAATTTTTTGCGCGCTTCGTGCGCGTATTAGTTTCAATATTGCATTATTTAAACTTAACAAGATGCCTCCAGGACAGTTTTTCATGACCATTTTAGTTCGTAAATTCAAAAATGTACGCGCTCCGCGCACATGTTTTCTAGAGGTTTTAATATTATATTGGCCCTCCAACCACACCAAATACCCTAAATATTATGCGGGGACCGTTTTTTAAGTGTTAAACTCACAATTTGTTCGCGCTTTGCGCGTATTTGGTTCAACGTTTCAATATTTAAGATCAACAAGATGGCTTCATGTGTTTGCTGCCCCCCCCCCCCACACAATCAGACAGTGGCGGCACCAGGGGGGGGGGGCGTTAGACAGTTTAAGCAAAAAATAAAACAGCTAAATTTTGCGCGCAAGCGCGCATTTTCATACCAAATTAGTTAGTATTAGACCAAATTTAACCATTTAAGCGTAAAAAGGCACAAAAAATGTGCGCGCAACATTTTCTTTTTGCCCCCCCCCCCCCCCACCCTAACAAAATCTTGTCCCCCCCCCCCCCAAATTAGGAGGATGGTGCCGCCACTGCAATCAGAATAGTCCTGGATGCGCCATTGCTCTGCCCCATGAACCCCCGCCAAGGGCTTTGCCCCGGACACCACGCCGAAGTGGTGAAGACTTACAAATTTACAGCACCCATCAAAAGTATACTTCCAAGGGCCCTGAGTTACGACACTGTCGCTTGTAATTTATAAGACTTCATACACGTAGCGAGAGTCATTGTACCGCATTATCGGATTAACAAATGACTTTGAAAAGCGGTCATTCATTTAACAGACGGGTGAAGGGACCCTATTTGGCGGGACCGCATAATCGCATTTACACAAATTTTCCAAAATCAATTTTCGATTACACATGTTTACCCTTTTCCATTAAGTGTTTCGATCAAACTGATCTTCTCAAATCGTTCCTGTCCTACCAGCACCAGACGTGTACGATAAACTTTAGTGATTCCATCACGGCTTGCTTTCCTATATGCGTCGATCGCATCGTCACCTTTCATTCCCATTTGGGCAATAACTGCAATGAAATTAAGTACTATACAGTGCTGAACATGTATTTTACCCAGATCGCCTTTCCTAAAATAGTGACATTACACTTGTCAAAAATGAAACTAAGTATGATTATGATTTTTGCTCTTGGTTTAACCAATGGGCATATTATTGTTTTAAAGTGGTAATCATGGTAATGGCAACCCACGGCCTCCTATTGTACGACTCGGATCGGTGGTGTTTAACTGATCAGCATTGACTGCCGTGTTGACTAACGATCTCGGTCGTGTGCCTTGAGTTGGGACCCCTTTGTGTGACATATGCTAAAAATGGAAAAATCACATGGATTTTGCTGAAAACATTTTTAGCATTAAAACTATACATAGGAGTACAAGGAAAGTATACATTTCCTGAAAGCATACAAATTTCCAAATCTCACAAAGACAATATCAAGGTCATTATACAGGGTGGGTAGATAATATATAGGGTGCAAACATCAAGAAATGCACTAAAATACAAAATTTCCACTGGTCATTTACATACCTTGAAGATAAAATTATAATTATATTAAGCTGCATAATTTAAACGTATACACTAGTATTACAAAGAAAAAATGTGCCACCTTTGTCTTTAGTTATGAAGGATACCTTATACAGGGTGGTCAAAATTTGTAACAATATAAGTATGTGAAAACGTATTTCTGAAATAAAGTTTACTGTTATCATAATTTAGTGTCATAATCAATTTTAAATTGACGTTTTGTAATAATATTGCACCAAACACAAACATATGACCAATAATTACCATATTATACAGGGTGTCTCAAGCGAAATGCACATGTATGATCGAGTCCTCGAATCACGCGTTTCTTCACTTTTGATTTTATTTTGATGAAATCATTGATAATGAAATGAAATAAAAGACACATGAAATGATCATGTTACAATTAGAAATGTTGCCTTTTTTGATATACATACTAAATTTAATATGGCCAATAACATCATACACAGGGTGTTACAAAAATAAAGCACATGCGATCTAACGGAGCGCTTATTTTTGAAAATGTTTGAGCATGGGTAAAATCAATTAGTATTCGGTATCGGTAAATGTGCAAGATGCAATGTAAGTACTTTTGTCCGACAATGATCAATAACAATGACACCGATGGACTTAAGCCCCCACCCCTTCCCACATCTCACTACGCGCCGTAAATCTGTCAAAATTGATAAAGATGTCACAAATTCTGGACAAATTTCAAGAGTGCGCGCATGCACACGCGGGCTTTTTGAACTCACTCGGCATGCATGCAGTAGAGCGTGCATGCATACCTTGTAATTTGTATGCTGTCATTTGTCTGGTGGTTATAGCAAAGTAAACATACCACACGTACATGGTATCACAATATTTATACTGTTTCACTCCATGAAGTGGTTAATTTATTTTAAGATTATGCACTAGTGTAAATTGTATCAGTATAAATAAATCAATCGGTATACTACTAATCGGTACACAACAGCCAACCTCGCTGACATATCTAGCATGTATCGTCAATGAGTGATGTTAGTACGGTTTGTAAAGGACCTAGAATGCCATTATCGTTACAGATTTCACAAACGGCCATATTCGCTACATAGGTTAACATGAATATATGGAATAAGATTTTCTCAAGACGCAATTTTATTTTGTTTATCTTGGTCCTTTTTTGGCCCAAAAACGCCTTTTTTGGTGTAAATTAACAAAATCAAAATTTTCATTATTTGAATACGATACAACTTGTTTATCGCTTCGTAAAACTGTGGAAATGTTGTAACATGTTGTAGGTTTAATTGGAAACCAAAGAAAACGGAATTGTTTGATACTCAGACATTGTTTTAAGCCAAAAATGTGTGTTTTTAGGTGAAAAACTCACTTTTTCTTATTTCATGTTTTGAAGTAGTTACAGACATCACGTAACTTCTGAAGTGGCTTTATTTTACAGATAAGGCTTCAGAAGAGTTTTTGGTGGCAACAAATCACGTGTTATTAATACCAAAACAACTCAAAAAAGTTAAAAAACGTAAATATTGGATTATTTTTATTTTTTAAAATTTAAATATTTCATTTTTTATGGAGTTTTTACATAATAAACACAATTTTTACGTCCGAGTTTTCTTACAGACATTAACGTGTAATAGAGGTTACAGAATATATAAGCGAATCAATTTTTGGTTATGTTTCTTAACTTTTGGAACAATAAATTGAAAATGTATAATTGATAAATAATCAGTAATAAAGAAAAAAAACATTATTCTCAAGAATACATGAAATAATAAGTTTCAATCACCCAAGTGTTGTACAAGTATTTGCGTATATGTGTAGTGCAATAAAATCTCAAAACGCAAAAATTACGTCCATTGTTATATAACATTTTTATATAAAAACATATTTTTAAGCCAAAATATATGTTTTTTTACATTTTTATTGTTCTCATCATAAAATGACATTGAGCAATCTGCATACTGCTTTTGTTCACAAGGCAAACGTCCGATTACAACAAATTACCCCCAAAAATGCGATTCAAAATGATTAAAGTATCATATTTTTAGATGTTAATGTCTTCATTTTAAGGGGGAAATCGACCATTTTACACCAATTTGTTATGGTCATCATTTGTGTATTGTTAATAATATGACGGATTAGTTATCGGAATTATTATGAAAAGGTTAATAATTGACATGTGTAATGTCATTATATAAATGGTTTAACAAAATCAAGTAATTGCTATCCAAGTTTTAGGGGGAAAACAATGACAAATTTGATTCTGCATTCGAAGATTTTGTTTAACACACCAGTCAGTTATATAATATATTTTTTTATTTTGAACCACAAACTACAAGTAGAAATGTTTATTCTGAAAGGTAATGTAAGAAACTTGGTCTGAAGCCCCTACATTTGCTGCCTATGGTCAGGCATTTATAGCTTACATTAAGCGTGAGCTTCATAAAACCAGACGGATTGGTATCGTATTGGATACATCGCAGCTAGTATCAAGGAATCAGCCAGAGAAAAGAGAGAGAGAGAGAGCGGTGTTAGAGTAAAGGTGGGCCGAAGAGCCAAGGCACCAGCAGAGTGAAGAGATTTCCTGTGGAATTCAAACACTGACAAGCAGGAACTAGTTTCACTCCTTCCAAAGATAGTTCGTGAGGAATCGTTTCCGGAAAACAAAGAGATTAACATCACACACGGGAAAGCAGTCATATATTAATGTACTCCAATGACAGAACGTAAGACGATTTGTATACTAAGGCAGTATCGCATGTCAGGGTGCAAATTACCTTAGACCTAACTTCTTAAGGTGTGGGATGAACCTCCAAGAACATGCGCTGGACACCAGTGATGGATGACCCGACCTAAAGATGCCAAGGCTTGATTAGAGCTCACCAAGTAGTGCGGATGCAGGAGCGAACACGGTTACATATTTTACAAATGTGCAAAGGCAAAGCTACCTTGCTCGGAACTCTGCCACTGCATCTATCAGATCCCAAATTGAAGCTCAAGGAATTATTGTGTCATTAAAGATTGTTCTGACGTCATATGCGAGTCCTACGGACATGAGCAATGTCTCTAACAGCAACTTACGGCATGATTGTATAAATAAATGAATAGTCTTGAAATATATGCATTAATTTACTCGTTAGCATTTGCAATATGAAACCGAGATACGACTAGTTTAAGATGTGATTCTGCTATTATGTATACTGTTTTTGACCATGGAAATTTAATACTTTCTTAATTACTGAACTGTCTACAACTTTCAAAATTGTTTGTGCATTCAGGGAGTTACTTTGTAGATCATATAGAGTAAAATCTTTAAAAATGACTTTTTCCCCCAAAATGCAAATTTTAGCCGAATTATGGGTCAAAATGTTTGCGTCTTGAGAAATTCTTGTATCTTATATCCATACCAATATGTGTGCCAGAAATGGCCGTTTTGTGAAGTTTGTAACGATAAAATCCTTTACAAACCCCGCTATGTAGTGAATGTAGTATTTCATTGCATGACTGTGAGATTAGCCTATTATTGATAATCAATAAGTGAAGTGAATGAAGTATTTCATAGCTTGTCTAGAGATTGGCGCTGTGTGTGTGTGGGGGGGGGGGGGGGGGGGGGGGGGGGGGGGGTTGAATGGGAATGGCTCCTCAATTCTCTTCCTCCGGTTCCTCCCCCTCCTCCCCAAGCACCCGTTGATTTATTATTTGCTCCCAATTAAAACTGAAATAATTAAGACATTATTTTGTGGATGGTATGGAAAGAATATTTGTTGTGCTTTGTAATGACACCCAATTGGTTATTTTATGACAAGAAATATAGAAACGGTGATAATATAAACATCATTAACAGTGTAAAAATGTCACACCTCCTCAACATACGGGGTTCCAATTCGTGACACACGACCTCTCACAGTGACTTTTGAACCCCGGGTTTTGAACTTAACCCTTCTAAGCGAGAAAATCGACGTTTTGTAACACCCTATAATCCTCGTCCTACTAAGGAGGGGTTACCCCCCCCCCCCCCACCCCCTCCTCTAAGAATGTTCGCTGATGGCGTTAAAATGCAAAAGACAGTTACTGTGATCTAGGCCCTAGGGCGTCCAGGTGATATATGTTACATCCTTTGCGCTAATTTTAACGAAAACAATTGAGGGCACCACCTTACCCGGGGAGGGTAGGCCGTCAAAGGCCGGGGATAATGAGGGGGGTATCACCTTACAATATTTATAACTCGCCCTTTTTAAAAATATCTTGATAATACAGACCTGTATCTTATAGTTAAATACTGCGTACTGGCTGTGTTGAGGTAATTGTTGAAAATCAAAACAAATGGTTTTAGGCCCAAGGAAATTCCGCAAGTGGGCCTGAAACCATTTGTTTTGATTCCCAACAATAACCGACAAATCAGCCGGTACAAAGTATTTAACCTCATTCATTATCAAATATTTTTATATAATTAGATAAGTATCATTATTAGTAGTAGTAGTAGAACAATGCGATTAGTATTATCAATAGTATTAGTAGTAGTAGTAGTAGTAGTAGTATTAAACTTAATCGTGTTTTGTGCCTAATATGATCTTCATATAATAATGTATAATTACAAAACTACTCAAATATGCCCATACCTTTTGCTGTTGTGTCAATCTGAAACAAATAGATAATAATCATAAACAAATAAAAATAAGTGTTAAACTATTTTTACCTGCTATTAATTCTAAATCCGAAAAGTTAAATTGCTTTAATTTAGTTTAGAAGCACACCGACTTGTCCGTCTGAGGACATAGGAATCAGTCTAAGATGGGTCAATGATAAATCACGCAAAACATGAAATGGCCGCAATACAGGTGTTCGAAATAATTTAATTAGAGTATACCAATACCATGTACAGGCTGTAACAAAAAAAAGTTATACAGTTTTGAAAAATATATAAAAAATATCTTCCATAGAATTTCTGTTTCGAGTTTTAATGGCGTGCGAGGAGAATTTTCTTAGCTTTCGAATAAGCTTTGTTTCATGACAATCGATGGTCCGTAAGCAGAGATATGATCAATTGTCTAAAGTAGTCATGAAATCACCTGGGCCACTTTGGTTTAATCAATGGTGAAACCACTGGGATGAATATGAATGGAATCGTACCAGGACAGGGTGATGTAACACCCTATCTGCCCATTGTTGAGATTTTGTTTCACAGTATAGCGCACTCTATAAGTTCATCATCCGGAAGTTAAGCGTAAACTGTCAATCATTCGTTGTGAATGAATATTCATTCATGACTATTCATGACCTCACACGATGTGATCGTCGCGATCCAGCGTCCTTCCCAACTGATCTGATTACAATATTCATAAAATGCAAATAACGCCACGACCTCCTCTGTCACTGTCAGACGAAGCCATCCACAATTTGAAATTCGTATTTGGTTCCACGTGAAAATTAATTTCAAATAACCAATTCTGAATGTTTCGTGTCATATAAGAACTAAATTCTGCTATCATCAAAGCAAATAAGTTTTACTCTAAATCACAATCAGCTTTTTTTGACCATTAATGTACTATTTCTGTGCCACAAATCATGTTTTGAGCCGATAAAATCCACCGTGTCTTAGGTCGTCTGGTTTGTTACGACCATGATAGTGCGCCCCCTTTAAGTTCATCATCCGTCAATTTAAGCATTGTAAACGGGGACTTTGCCTTCGAGATACTTGCCCAATAGTTATAGGGTCTCTGACCAGGAACATAGCAGTAGAGCGCTCTTGTTAGACAACAATGGTTAGTTTCAAGTGGTTAAAAGTATTACAAAGAAGGCTAGGTCTTTACAAATATTATTTATTTATTTTATAAATTTATTTATTTAAATGAAATAAAAACTATTTGAAAAATAATTATATTGTTCTCTTTAATGTTCCTTGCATGATACCCTTTTAATTTATACAAGATATAAGATTATGATATTGTGAAAGTGGCCCAACCCGATTTCTAGACGACTTAGTAGATTAGTCATAAATGTTAAACGCAAGTAGTTAAAAGACCAAATAAAATTATTCTGGTAGCCAAAACGAAACTTAACACAGAGTGTAAAAGATTTTGACATTGCATGATTTTAACATTAAATTAAAAATAAAATTGAGATTATATAACTTTTTTTGTTACAGTCTGTATACGAACTTCTAATCCTTGCACAAAATTCAAACGGTGTGCCCCATATCTGTTGCCGTTCAAAACAAATCGTAAAACGTCTCTTAGTTAAATGATTTATATCTCAAATCATGCAAAGTGTTTATCTTAACACCGGGACTACACGAATGAATGTGTTATTTACTTCGAGTATTTGTCGGGCTCAAAACAGTAGTAGGCCAACTAGAACTAATTGTGATCATATATAGATCACGGATATTAGTCGAGGGCGCGTTGACCTTTGACCTTTTTAGCATAGTCGTATGCATATGGCATACGATTGTCAAAAGAACATTATCTTACGATAAATTGTAGTATTTTGGATAATTGTGTTCTTAAATCCGGCCATCTACTAAACAACAATTAACATTTTGACCCCTAGTGACCTCTTTTTTACCTCAATGTCACAATTTACTTTTTTTTCTTGTTTAATTAGGCATACGATGCAATAAATTCGGTCAAAATCGAAGCATGTCTTAAATTTTACCCCTGTATAGGTCAATAAACCCTAGTGTGACATATTACTTTTAATTGCTGAACATGGATCCAAGGAATATTTTGACCAATTCTGACGATCATCGGTCATTTCCTCTTGGACAAGTAGCAGTTTGAATAAGTGTAGTGAAAATATACATTTTGACCCCTAGTGACCCTTCGTGACCTTTGACCCCAAGTTCAGGATTCACTTTTTTAATTTGGCTTATAAATGCGCATAAGGTGAAATATATTCGGTAGAAATAGGAGCGTACTTAGTTTAAATTGTACCTCCGTATAGGTCAATGACCCCTAGTGACCCCATACGACATGTCACTTTTAATCGCTAAACATGTATCCATGAAATCTTTGGACTTATTATTATATACAATCATCGGTCATTTCCTCTCGGACAACTAGCATTTTGAGTGAGTGGAATGAAAAAAAATTGACCCCTAGTAATGCTTTTATGACCGTTGACCCTAAAGTCATGATTGACCTTTTTTCTTAGCTTACAAATACGCACAAGATGAAAAAGTCCGGTCGAAATCGGAGCATATCTTAAATTGTACCCATCGGTAATTTCCTCTTGGACAGGTAGCGTTTTGAGTGAATGGAGTGAAAATTTACATTTTGATCCCTAGTGACCCCAAATATTTTTTCATTTTAAAAACCGCAGTATTATATATGCATTTTGACCCCTAGTGACCCATGTGTGACCTTTTACCTCTTATACTTGACATCCTGAGTAGTGGTGCACATAAGGGTAGGCTACTTTATAATCAAATGGTCAAAATCGGCCAAATGGTTACGGGGCTTTAGGTC